>JAABKJ010005551.1:0-22924 GCA_011634705.1 Andricus grossulariae | reverse complement strand
GTCTAACCAGAAAAAATAGTAAGGGCATATTTAACCAGAATTCTGGTTGATTTAACCAGACATTTTTTTGAGTGAATTTAATGCATTTTTTAATATTTTAAAAATGTTTTCAATTCACCTGATTTTTATTTAATTCACCATGAATTTGTATGAAGTTCATCGAATTCTTCTCATTTCCCTTAAATTTCTCCAAATTCCAATTCTACGGAAATCAATAGAATCTTTTGGATTTTTTTTCCAATTCATTTGAATTCTTTTGAATTATTCTAGAATTGTTTTGAAATCTTATGAATTTATCTTGAATTCGTTAAAATTCACCTGGAATCCTTATAAATTTCATCAAATTCTTTTGAATTCTTTTTAATTGAGAAAAACATGAGTCACTTTTGGTCACTGACAACAATAAATGAAAATTTTTAAATGTTTCATTCCCTTTATAAAAGAGTCTGTTAGAATTTTGGTCTTTAAATAGTAATGTTCACGGAAAATGCCAATTTTGTTAGGGAAAAATCAGACAAAAGCTTGAAAGTACCTCGTAAGATTTCAATATCATTTTTTATTGATGCGAAAATCTGTAAAAAGCGAACGGAAGTCGTGACGTCAATAATAATAATAAACATGTTTACAAGGAAAAATCTGAGATTAGCTTGTTTCCAGTTGAACTTATATGTTGAAATGTATTTTAGGATTTTTGGCAACCTACGTAATACAGGAAGTGGCGAAGAAAGCCAAACGACATTAAAAAGATAATTTTGAAATCTGAAACCTCTTTTAGTAACGTGATTCAACACATAGTTCGTCTATTTTCAAAACAGACTATATAAATACAAACTATATTCCAAATTAGGATAGAAATATTATTATTATTATTAAGGGACTGCACTTAAATTAAGTAACGGATTATAGGCCCTCTCAAACCCCCCCCTACCCCTATCACGAACCGTAACAAAATATTTCTCCCCCCCCCCCTTATTGTACGTAATTGATATTTTCCAGAAATAATAAGATATGGAACTTCAATGTAATGGAAAATTTTCGTATTTAGGATATAACATACTTTGCAGGGTGATAACTTCAATTTCAAAATTCCCCGATATATCTCTAACATAAAGAATGAGTTTTTTAAGAAACCCTTGAATTTTCAACAGAATAAATAAATTTTCAACCAAATAATTAAGTTTTCAACCTAAAAAGATAATTTTCCAGCAAAAAAGTGTAACAGTTGATATTTCAACCAAAACAGATGAAATCTCATTTAAAAAAATTAATTTTAAAACCAAAAAGACGAATTTTCAACAAAGTAGTTCAACTTTTACCCAAGCAGTTGAATTTTCAATTAAAAAAGATCAGTTTTCAACAAGATAGTTAAACTTTCAATCAAAGAAATGAATGTTCGACTGAAAATATGAATCTTCAGCAAAAAAATTATTTTTTAAGAAAGTGGTTCAACCAAAATTTTCAAACAAAATAGTTGAATCCTCAAGCAAAGAAGATTAATTTCCAACCAAATAGTTGCATTTTTATCCAAGAAAGATGAAATTTCTACTAAAACACATAAATTTTTAAACGAAAAAGATAAATTCAAAAAAGACGCATTGTCAACAGAACAGTTGAATTTTCAGCCAAAACGGATAATTTTTTTACAAAATTGTTGAATTTTTAACCAAACAGTTGCATTTTTATCCAAGAAAGATGCAGTTTCCACTGAAATAGATGAATTTTTTAATTAAAACGCAAATTTCCAAAAAAATATTTGAATTTTTATCCAGAAAAGATTTCAGTTAAGTTTTCAACACCAAAATGTCAATTTTAATCAAAAAGTAAATTTTCTAAGAAAATAGTTGAATTTTCAACCCAAAAAGACGAATTTTCAACAAAACAGTTTAATTTTCAACCAAAAGAGGATGATTTTTTAACAAAATTGTTGAATTTTCTAACAAATAATAAAATTTATAACTAAAGAGATAATATTCAGGAGGAAGTAACTGCAACAAAATAAATATAAATACAAGGCAAATAAATTACTGACAAGAGTATTATATCAGTGTTACCGCAAAACTTCATTTTAAAAATTCTGTAATTTTTCGCTGACCAATTTTTCATTTCCCCTGACCATCAATATTCAAAGACCAGAATCTTGAATATTGTTAACCTGGAATCATCTTTTTTATAAATGGAATAAAACAATTTCAAATTCAAATTGAGAAATTTCACATTTATTCTGCTTGATAGTTATTTAAAGTTATAGAAATTCCCTAACTATTTCAAAGAATGGTTCTTAACAATAAATGAAGGGTCGCCGTACAGAACTAGATAAACAAAATTTTTGCTGAAAATAAAAAATTCTTAAAAATAAAATGTATCTTGTGTTGAAAGGATTAGTTTGAAATCTTGTTTTTGATATCGTAATAAAAATGTCGGTAATTAAAAACCAAATAACTGACTTTCTGTACTTGTCTCCTATCTTTTTTTTTAATTGCCTAATCTGTTACAAGTTCTTAAACCTTTTTCTGACCATATTCTTCTTCCTAAAAATTTTTAAATCCGTTGAAATAATAAAATATTCCTTTTTTTTCAAAGAAAAAACTCTTAAATAAAACTATTTGCCACTTTTGTTAGCACCAAACTACCAATGAAATTCCAAACTAAAATCTTAAATCTTCATTTTCTACAAAATTCACTTTTATACTTTTTTTCTCACTTAACTATTTGCTTTGCAACCAGAAACGACATTACTTAAAATTATTATTGTTTATTTATGAAGAAAATATATACCTTTCGTCTTTTTATAGACCTTTCAGCGAAAAAGCGTTTATTATAGCGCGATACCATCACGCTAAATTTTTATTTTTCCGAAACAGAATATTTTTTACAGATAAAAACTTTTAAATTCTTATTCAACCTCCCCATATCTCGGAAGAAATTTTTCATTATATTTAAAATTGAAAAATTGAATTTTAGTCACTACCCAAAGACGATGTTCAAAACCCATGAAATTTGAACCTCCAATTCTTGATTGATTTACTCGAAACTGGTTAGTTTTTATTAATCAAACTCATTTTCTCCCAATTTAGCAACGTAATATCTCGAGAGTAAGTTTTTACTTTTTGTTCAAACTGAAAATTGCACTTTTTATCATGATCCACAACCGACTGTTCCAATTTTAGGTTCCTGACACTTTGAGATTGTAAACTTCCACATTCTATTTCTCGGAACTGGATAATTTTTTTTAATCATAATTTTTTGGCCTCAATCCAGAAACACTTTAGCTCGGGAGTAAACTTTTTTCCCTTTTAAATGGTGATTTCGATTTTACAGAATATTATTTCGCTCTCCTGAAAAATTCCGATTTTTTTCGTTATCTAGTTCTGTATTGCAATCCTACAAATGTTTAATTGCATTAATTCAATTTTTTAATCACATACTTCATTTCAAGAATTAATTCGAGTTCACCTTCAATTTCACATCTTCTGAAGACTCTTTTATTTTAGTCGACGGTTGTTTTTATTAATCGTGGAAATGCGGTCAGTCAAATCATTTTATACAGATGTTGATCACACCTCGAAAAGTGGGTGAATTTTGGCTCAGGGTCGTTAATAAACTTCCCAAATATTTCCCAACAAATATCTAAGTGCCTGAGAGAAAGCTTCATTGCGAATTCAGAGCTGAAAATAATTCTCTTGAAATTCCAAGAGAGGAATCATTTTCAGTGATAAAGGTCACGCTAGTGTCGGACAGTCTGAAGTTACTTCCAATTTTTTTAAGTATTTCAGGGTGGCCGCAAAACTTCATTTTCAAAATTCCTTGACTTTTTCCTGGCTAATTTTTCTTTTTCCCTGAAAATTAATATTTAAAGACACAGCCTAATTTATTTCTAAAAAGTGATTGATTTCTGAGGCATTCCATATTAAAGGCAACAAAAGTGGGTCATCAAATTCTTTTATTTTTAGGGTTTCGTAGCCTCGGGCAGAAACCCTTATAATTTCGATCAGGTGTCCTTCCGTCCGTCGTATTTTTTGCAAAGAATCGAGGGCAAGTGAGAGGACTAAAAGTAGGGGAAATGAGGGGAGGGGAAATAGGGAAAGTGATGGGAGATCTATGGGAAGTGAGGGGGTGGCAAGTTAGGGGAAATGTGGGCTGGGTGAGTAGGGGAAGGGGAGTGTTGGCTGGAGAAGTGCTGAGAGGGGGCTGTAGATGAAGAAGTTGGGGTAGTAGGGGAGAGAAAGTATGTGAGGAGGAGGTTTGAACGACTTAATTACGTCTTCATAGGCTACAAAACCCTTTTTTGTAGTCGCACAACGCCCACTTTGACTAACTTTTTGTTATTGTATAGTGATTGGGGTACTAAATACTGATGTCAGAGGGATTTGCAAAATTTGGACTATTTTGGCAGATATTGTTAATTGAAGATAGGACCAAATTTTTACAATTTTTATCTTGGTTGATATTGATCGGGCGAAAAAATTCTTACATACAAATGCATAGTATTTTTTAAAGAAATCTGAAACCATTAACAATTTTTACCGGAAAATAAAGTAATGTCGAAAATTGTTACGGAAAACTAATTTTTAGTCCATTCCATGAAAAACCGAAAGCTTATCTATTCAAAAACACCTCGAAAGTTAATTTGTTTATTAAATTTGATAATAGTGTGAAATAAAAAATGTAATGTGTAATAAGTCGTAATTAAATATAAATTTTACATATATTACGACAAAGATTTTATAAAATATAATATCTGACTCTTGTTAAACCTTAAGAAAGAATTTTTTCTCATTAATTTGTTTATAACAATTGAATCATTGTTCATATTTCCTCACCAATATAAGTAAGCATTCCTAGAAAAAATGTACACTGATTTAAAACATTTTTGAGCAATTGCAAAGAGTTTCAATCAGTAGGAGAGTTGAACTTTCGAGAATATTTTTTGAAAAGAAATTTAGAAACATAACATTAAAAAAGTCAAATTGAGCCGCCGCGTGCAATAACCAGCTCGACGCTTGAAAACGCGTAAACGTATTATCCGATCGTCTCAAAAAAAGAAAATTTTCAAAATGAAAAGATCAATTTTTTGAACATGTAGGATTGTACAAAATAAGGAAATGAAACTTTTTCCCATTAGAATTTTTTTTTGTCAAACGTTCGTTTTTATTAATAAAAACGAAATATTGAAAAAAAGTTTCTCTCTGATTTAATTAAGTTTTAGAACTTAAATCGTTCTAACTCGGCCAAATATTATTTAAATGAGTTCATATTTGCAGGACATATTCAAAATACTCTAGCGATGCCTAGGAAATCATGAAAAAGTTAACGAACATTTATTGTTAAATGATATTTAATCATTATATAAATGTTCGTTAACTTTTTCATGATTTCCTAGGCATCGCTAGAGTATTTGGAATATGTCCTGCAAATATGAACTTATTTCAATAATATTTGGCCGAGTTAGAACGATTTAAGTTCTAAAACTTAATTAAATCAGAGAAAATTTTTTTTTTAATATTTCGTTTTTATTAATAAAAACAAACGTTTCACAAAAAAAATTCGAATGGGAAAAAGTTTCATTTCCTTATTCTGTATAATCCTACATTTTCAAAAAATTGATTTTTTTATTTTGAAAATTTTATTTTTTTTGAGACGATCGGATAATACGTTTACGCGTTTTCGAGGGTCGAGCTGGTTATTGCACCCGGCGGCTCAATTGTGTAAAAAAAATTGTTGCTTAAAAAGGCTAAAAAAGATTATGAATAAAAAAATCGGTTTTTTAAAAAAACATACACTCAAAAAGTTCAATTTGTGTAAGATAATTGCACAAAAAGACTTTAAATGGAAGAAATATATTTCTAAACAATATTGTAATCGGCTCATACCATTTTTTTCGTGACCGAAAAGCTTCAAGAATATTTTTTTTCACCAAATCAAAAAACATATTTCGCTCATTTAAATAATAGATTTATTTACCTTACAATTTCACTACACCCCTTGGATCGAAAAACAAGAATAAATATGTATACATAAACAATATGAAAATTAATATTTTGATAAAGATCCGATCAATATTAACCATGATAAATATTGCCAAAATGTGGTCCAATTTATTTTGGGTATTTAGTACCACAACCACTACACAATAAAAAAATAAAAGAAATCGGTTTCCCACTTTTGTTGCCTTTGACATGGAATGAGCCAGAAATCAATTATATTTTTTGGATTTTAGGATTTTTTTTCAATTCGTTTGAATTCCTTTGAAGTTAACATGAATTATTTTGAAATTTATTAAATGATTCCAGTAAATTTAAATTGAATTAAGAAAAATGCAAGGAAATTCAATAGAATTTCATGAAATGCCTAAATATTCGAAGTGAGTTTAAATGACGTCAGAATCAATTAAACAAAAACTAAAAAAATGAATTTAATTTAGTAGAATTCAGTAAATTAAGAAGAGTTTTAATTAATTAAAAGAAATCAAGCGATTTCCGAAGAATTAAAAATAATTGAAAAGAATTCAGTATAAATTAATAAGAATTCAGGGTGAATTCAAAATGAATTTAAATGAATTGCAACAAACATTTAAAATCGTTGAAATCCTCGAAAGTCTGATAAAATCCCTTAGAGTCTTTAAAAATATCATAAAATTGTATAGGTCCTGTCAAATTGTTCCATACCTTTAATAAAATCATTAAAAATCTTGGAAATTTCTTTAAAAATTTTAAGTCAGTTGAAAATGCCTTGGAATCTTTTTAACTGCCCTACAATATTTCAAATTCTTCAAAATGCCTTCAAATTATTGGATGCAATTGAAAATTACTTGAAATGCTTTAAATTTTCCTAAAATATTTAAATTCTTTGAAATCTTTTGAAATTCCTTGCAATTTTTTAAAGTTCGTGAAAATTCCTTGGATTTTTTAAAATATCCTAAAATATTTAAAATTCTTCGAAACTTTTTAAAGCTCTTGAAACTTATTTGCAATTTTCTTAAATATCCTATAATCTTTCAAATTCTTTGAAATACTTTCAAGTTATTTAAATCTATTGAAAATTCCTTGTAATTTTTTTAAATATGCTAAAATCTTTTGACATACATTGAAATATTTGCAAATCTTTGTAATCCTAGGAAATCCCTCAATTTTGAATACACTCTTAAAATCAATTTAAATATTACAAAATCCCGTGAAATCATATGAAATCTGATAATATTTTCTGAAATACTGGAAAATTTTTCAAAATACCTTGAGAACTTTAAAAATCCCTTCAAATAATTGAAATCTTTCGAAGTATCCAAAGACCTTATATGTATGCCCTATAAAATCGTTCCATGGCTTCTTGAACATTTCTTGAAAATTTTTAAGTCTCTTGAAATGTCTTGAAATCTTTTGAAATGCTCTAACATATTTAAAATCCTTTCAAATTCTATTAAATTTCTGAAATAAATTGAAAATTACTTGGAATCTTTTTAAATATCCTTGAGATCTTTTAAAGTCTCTTAAAATAATTGAAATCGTCGTAAATTTTATGCAATCCTTTGAAATCTTTTAAAATATCTAAAAACTTTATAGGTCCTTCAGACTTGAAAATACCCAAAAATATTTAAAATCCTGTGAAATATTTTGAAACCTCTTGAAACTTTTTCAAGCTTTTGAACATTCTATGGTAGTTTAAAAAAAACCGTATATTTTTAAACGTCCTTTCGAATACCTTCAAATTATTGAAATCTATTAAAAATTCCTTAGAATCTTTTAAAATACCCTAAAATATTTCAAATATTTAGTAATGTGTACTTTGAAACTGGGCCCATGAAATCCACCTCTACAATCGAATTTCGGCATTCTTAATAGCACAGAAATTTGGGTTTTTTTTAGATTTTTTGGGCACCAATTAAAATTTTTTGGCTTCTTCACTTATTTCAAAAAGTCAATTTTCTTGTAGAGGTACTAGCTTACATTAATCTAGCACCTCCCTTGTCTAAAATCATAAAATAAGAAAAATTTAATTCAACCAGAATTTTGGGCTTTCTTTGGTCTCTTGAATTCCGCAAAAATCAATTGCCGAAAAACAACCATTAAGTTCCAAAAGCGACCCGCCTAAAAAATGTGAATTTTTCATCAATTAAATCCGGCGGTATTTTCGGACTTTTTTGCATTCCTGAATCCCCAAAAATTCAATCAACAAAAAATTACACTTAGATTTAAAAATCATCTCTTATAACACAAATTCAACATTTCAAAAAATGAAGCACGCTAAATTTGTGGAAATCATTTGGCCTCCTCAAAAATACCAAGTCTAATTTTTGACCTCCCACCCTTATCGTTAAAAACCAAACCCACTGCACCACGTAGATATCACTTGTCCAAAAAATATACTTTTTTAAAAATGTTCAATTTTAATAGAGTCCCTGATTTTTGGTCAAAAATACCAACTCTGATTTTTGGGCTCCAACTTTTAACGTTAAAAAACACCCCCTTCATACCAAACAGATATGACATCGCCAAAAAATATACTTTGTTTTACTTTTCATGTATGAGCAGAGATTCTGACTTTTTAGGCTCCTCAAAAATGCAAACTCGGATTTTTGAGCTGCAAACCCTTAACGTTAAAAAGCACCCCCTTCATACCACTTATATATGATTTTGACAAAAAAATCGACTTTTTCAACTTTTTTCGAAGAACATAGGGTTTTTTATTTTTGGGCTTCTCAAAAATACCAACTCCGATTGTTTGCCTCTATCCCTTAACATTAAAAATTAACCCCTCTATACCACGTCAATACGTCTGTCCCAAAAAATAATCTTTTTCAGAATTTTTCAAAGTCAACAGGGTTTCTGATTGTTGGGCTCCTCAAAAATACTAATTCCTATCATTTTAAAGCTCTTAAAAATTCCATGGAATTTTAAAAAATACCCCAAAATCTGTCAAATTCTTTGAAATCCCTTAAAATGATTCAAATGTATTAAACATTTATTGCAATCCTTTAAAATACGCTAAAATATTTCTAAAGGATTCAGGAAAATTCAGAAATAGGTACAGATACCTGAATTCAATATTGGTTAACCATGTTTTTCTTCAAAATACCTGACTTTTCCTGACTTTCCCTGACCAAACAAATTCCCTAACTTTTCCCTGATTTCCACGGTTTTCCTGACCTGCGGCCACCGTGGTACTTATGAAAAAGAAAAACATGTTTGCGTTTTTATAACTTGAGAACAGAATCTGTTTGTTAGTTTCATTAACAAATTATTATTACAAAGCGAATTAATAGCAGACCTAATACTTATATTTAAAAAATCTTCGTACTTAGCAAATAGTATAAAGATAATTATATACAATAAGAAACTGTTTTTCAAGTTTAAAAAATTGTGTTGATTGCACTTATCTCAGTTTTTGTTGCACAAAAAATTCCTTTCTAAAACGAATTTTTATTCTCCTAATAATCGCAGTATGGCAACTAAATCTCAGGAGAAGTATCTGGGTCATTTGTGAATTGTTTGTATGTAGTTTTAAAAATTGAAAATGAAATCATTGAAAGTGAAATTGTTCGAAAATATAGACGGGTTAAAAAATTAAAGCATTCAATGTTGAAAAATTTAAATCCAAAAGTTTAACATTGTTTTAAATTAAAAATGTTGGAATTTTAAATGCTTTCAGTTCTTGGAATGTTCAGTCTTCAATACTTTCAATCCAAAAATGTTAATTTTTTAAACGTTTTCAATTTTAGATCTTGAAATAGCTCATTTATTGAGCTGACTATTTATTAGAAAATGTTCCCACTTGCGAAAAGCTCGAAAATCATTGTCACTGACATTTCCCGGGGCTCCAGTTCAGTGATCATCCTGAGTCTAATTATTTACAAAATATAAATTCAGTCGAAAGAATTATTCAGGTAATAATTGTTGCATGACCTCCGTTGCAAGTTCCGCATTTGATTGAATAAAATCAGAAAAACTTTTCGATGTTATCACTTTCTTTCTGTTTCTCTTGATGAATTTCAAGACCTGGTATTTCAGGTGACCCGCATTAAGTTGATCAGCCACTTGAACAATATTCAATGCGTTTGTAATATTTAAAATAGTATAAAGCTTCTTTTCACATATTACCCTTAGACCCTCCAACTCATATTTATCAGCGGCAAGAAAAAGTTTGCAAGTTAATCTTCCGATATCCTCCACTTTACCAACGTATATGAATCTTAAAATTTCTCGGAATACTCTTGGTTCTATATCTTCGATTTCAACCAAATTTTCTGCTAGTTCCTTTGTATTATTTTGAGGGTTGAACATTGCCCAGAAAACTGGAGATCGTGCCGCTAGAACAGATTTATGAATTTAGAAAATTGTTCCTTGAACGTCGATGGCAGCATCCGCGAACAAAGAGTCCTCAAAGAGCTTTGCGATATCCGACATTCCAGTTACAGCCTCGTCTGGCAAGTTTTCTTCTTTTTGGGTGCTTAAATATCCTAACTGAGAAATCTCAACAAATATTATTATGGAATTGTCCAGAAGGTTTGAATTTATGGTTCTTAATAATCCTCTAAGTAATGTTTTTTTTCGATAGAAAATCGTTTTTGGTCCACGTACCTCCTTCTCTAGAAGATCCTTCCAAAGTTAATGTGAGTAGAGAAGATATAATATTAGAATTACTATTATTAAAGTAAATATAAATTTCTAAGATATATCAGGGTGTCTACTAATTTTCGCTTACCCGATTCACGGTTTTTTCCCTGTTATAAATAATAAATCTCCTCTTACTTAGATAACATTTAGTACGTTTCCTGATGATAAATTTGAACAAAGTTTGCGAATTTTGCGAAAGGTAAGTTGCGCTGCAACGGTAGAGTTGAATAATAACTTAATAAATTCAAAAATCACTTTCATATTTCAGATTTTTACTCATTGCACTATTCCCGTTTGTCCCGCTTTTTCCAAGAATTCTTTTTCTCGTTTTTTCGCTTAAATGCGAACCGATGGATTAATTAATCGGATTTTTGGTGTACACTAGATTGCAAGATTGCATGGGATTGAAAAATATTATAAAATATTGCACGAGATTGCATGAGATTTCATAGATTATAGGAAACTCATGGTAGAAAATCATTATATAGAAAACAATGATAGAATAATCAGCATTGAAATAAATAATACAAACATAAAGGAATCCTTTTCTAAAAAATAGGTGTGTCACAAAAATCTCGAAAGCATTGTTGCTGCTTTTCTGAAATTCCTATAAAGGGACGTCCACAAACTACGTTAAGTATTTTGGGTGGTGGAGGTCAAAGTTTTTTCTATGCTGTCTTAAATGGGGGGGACTTGTTCAAAATCATTTCGTACGTAAGATATTTTCATATCTGTGAATCACTAAAAAAAAAGTTTAACAATTTGGTAGAAAATTAAAATATTTAGTCGAAAGATGAACTACTTTTTTAAAAATTCATTTTTTTAGTTGAAGATTCCTCATTTTAGTAAGAAATTAATTTGTTTGGTCGAAAATTGAACTATTTTGTTAGAAATTTGTTGTTTAAAATTTAACTATTCCATTTTATGTGGAAAATTTATCTTTATTAATTGCAAATTGTTTTCTTTTGTAGAAAGTTAATCCCTTCGGTTCAAAATACATTCATTCAACTATTTGATTGAAAATGCAACGGTTTGATTGATAAATAATCTGTTTTATTAGAAGATTGAACTGGTTTGTTGAAAATCCGTCTTTTTTCTTGAAATCGACTTTTCTAAATTTTTAATTGAAATATTTTGTTGTTGCAATATCAACTATTAAATTTTTGTTAAAAATTCATCTTTTTGGTTGAAAATTAATTTTTTCAACTACAAATTTTGGAAATTTATGTGGTTTTTTCAATTCTTTTTTTTTTTTTTTGAGAATGAGCAAACGTTCCTTGGGTTAAAAATTCAACTACTTTGTTGAAAATTCGTTTTTTTTTTGTTACTAATTAATTTTTTAACTGAAAAATTCAATAATTTAGTAGAAAATTCTTTCTTTTTTTTTTTGAAAATTAATTTTTTTGTGGAAAATTGATCATTATTTGTTGAAAATTCTTTTTTTTTGTAGAAAGTTAATCCCTTTGGTTCAAAATACATTAATTCAACTATTTGATTGAAAATGCAACGGACTGATTGATAACTAATCTGTTTTATTTGAAGATTGAACTGGTTTGTTGAAAATCCGTCTTTTTTCTTGAAATCGACTTTTCTAAATTTTTAATTGAAATCTTTTTTTGTTGCAATATCAACTATTAAATTTTTGTTAAAAATTCATCTTTTTGGTTGGAAATTAATTTTTTCAACTACAAATTTTGGAAATGTATTTTGTTTTTTCAATCCTTTTTTTTTTTTTGAGAATGAGCAAACGTTCCTTGGGTTAAAAATTCAACTACTTTGTTGAAAATTCGTTTTTTGTTGTTGTTACTAATTAATTTTTTAACTGAAAAATTCAACAATTTAGTAGAAAATTCTTTCATTTTTTTTTTAAATTAATTTTTGTGTGGAAAATTGATCATTATTTGTTGAAAATTCTTTTTCTTGTAGAAAGTTAATCCCTTTGGTTCAAAATACATTAATTCAACTATTTGATTGAAAATGCAACGGATTGATTGATAACTAATCTGTTTTATTTGAAGATTTAACTGGTTTGTTGAAAATCCGTCTTTTTTCTTGAAATCGACTTTTCTAAATTTTTAATTGAAATCTTTTTTGGATGCAATATCAACTATTAAATTTTTGTTAAAAATTCATCTTTTTGGTTGAAAATTAACTTTTTCAACTACAAATTTTGGAAATTTATGTTGTTTTATCAAAATTCTTTTTTTTTCTTAAAAATGAGCAAATGTACCTTAGGTTAAAAATCCAACTACTTTGTTGAAAATTCGCTTTTTTTTTGTTACTAATTAATTTTTTGACTGAAAAATGAACAATTTGATTAATAATTCAACTGTTTTGTAGAAAACTCGTGTTGTTGACTGGAAAATTCAACAATTTAGTAGAAAATTCTTTCTTTTTCTTTTGAAAATTAATTTTTTTGTGATAAAAGTGTAACTACTGAATTTTTGGTTTATAAATAGATCTTTTTTAGTTTGAAAATTGAATTATTTGGTTAAAAATGTACGTAATTCGTTGAAAATTTGTCTTTTTTGGTTGAAAATTCAACCATTCGGGTAAACATTTATTTATTATGTTGGACATTTATCTTTTTGGTAAAAAAACAGATCTTCTTGGTCGACAAGTCAACTATTTATCTCAAAGTTGATGTATTTTGTGGAAAATTGGTCTTTTTGGTAGAAAATTAATCTTCTTGGTTAAAAATTCATTTTTTTAGATAAAACCTCAACCGCTTTGTAGAAGGCTCGTCTTTTTGACTTGAAAATGAAAGATTTCAGATGATTAATCCGTTTATGTTGAGGATTCACGTTTTTATGTTAACAATTTGTCTGTTTTGGTTAAATTCTACTGTTTTTGATTCAAAGTAAAAATATTTTTTAGTTGAAATATTATCTATTACATTTTTCCTTGAAAATTCAACTACTTTATTGGAAGTTCGTCTTTTGTTTGTTAAAAATTATTTTTTTCAACTGAAAATTTAACAGTTTGATAGCATATTCAACTGTTTGGTTGAAAATTAATTTTTTTGTTAAAAAATTCATCTGTTTTGTAGAAAACTTGTCTCCTTGGCTGGAAAGTTCAACAATTTAGTGGAAAATTCAACTATTTAATAGAAAATTCGTTTTTTGGTTAAATATTTATTTTTTGCAAAAAAATGTTTACTATTAATTATTCTAAATATCTTTTAAAATGATCGTTTTTTTCATAAAATTAAAAAAAACTTGTATAATCAGAAAAATTGCCTTAAAATCTTCCGGATTCTTGTTTGGCACTTTTATAAATCTTTTGAAATGTTTTTAAACATTCCCTTAAATCTAATTTTCCAAAATAAACAATTAATTAAAATTTTCCCAGAAATATTTAGAATTATTTGTTACTCTCTTGAAACCTTTCAAAATTCTTAAGAATCTTCGAAACTTTTTATTCAAATCTTCAACAATCTACATTTTTTTTAGAGTTTAAAAAATCTTTTCAAGTTTAAAATTATATTCGAATACTTTAAAAACATCTCTTAAGCTTACGTGAATTTTTTATAAAAATTTGTTATTTTGTAACATTGAAATATTTTTCTTTCAAATCTCCTACATTCCTTTTTGAAAATTTAGGAAATTATTTGAAATGTTTTGAAATCATTTTCAATTTTCTCTTAGGATTCATTTTTTAACATAAAAAATCATTTAACATTTCCCTCAAATGCTATCAAAATTGGGCAAATAGGGTGATTTTTCATTAAAATAGAGGAATAATATGAAAATAAATTCTTTTGAATAAAATGTAGGTACCATATTGAATTAAATATGAAACTTTTTAAATTCCTAACCTTTTAAGTAAAATATTGAAATTTCAATCAAAAAGATGAATTTTTAACCAAGAAGATTGATTTTCTACCGAAAAAGATGAAATTTTAATGAAAGACATGAATTTTCAATCAAACAGTTAACGTTTCTACTAAAAAAAAATATTTTCAATTAAAAATGGAATAGTTCAATTTGCATTTAAAAAAATTAATTTACAAGAAGGAAAGACGAATTTTGAACAAACAAAAAAAAATAGAATCTTCAACCAAAGACATGAATTTTTAACTAAAATGATAAATCCTTAAACAAAAAAATTAATTTTTAACAAAATAGTTCAATCCTCAGAAAAAACAGATTATTGTCAATCAAGCGCATTTTTAACCAAAAAGCTTGACATTTTTTGCGGAAAGAGGTTAATTTTGCACGAAAAAGTTCATTTTCGACCAAAAAAGCTAAATTTTTAATTCAAGAGTTGAATTTTCAACAAAAAAATTAATTTCCTACCAAAAGGGATAAAAAAGTCAAATGCATTCGAAAACATTTGACTTTTAGTCCCAACAATTTTCTTTCCTCTCAATTTTCAATCAAATAGTTACATTTACAACCAAAAAAAGGCATTTTCTACCATACAGATGAATTTAGACTTAGAGAATTGCACTTTTAAGCGAAAAGACGAATTCTTAACAAAAAAGTTGAATTTTTATCCAAATATTTTAATTCTCAATCAAATGGTCGAAATTTCCAACAAAAAAGATTAAACTGCAACCAAAAATAGATGCATTTTCAACCAAACAGTTGAATTTTCAAGCTAAAAAGTCTAATTTTCAGAAGACAGTTGGTTTTTCTAACTAAAAAGTTAATATTCAACCAAGAAAGTTGACTTTTCTACCAAAAAAGGTGGATTTTCTATCTAAAAAGACGAATGTTCAACAAACCAGTTGAATTTTTCACCAAAAATAGTTGGATTTTCTTATTGGGTTCTATTAATTTAGATCGAATATAAGCTAAAAAAAGACAAGAAAAAGGGGAAGTTTCTTGTAAATAGGGGGAAAAAGAGGAATTCTTCAAGAAAAGGGGGAAAAGAGGAAAATAGGGGAAAGCGTGTGAAGTCTGATATTGAAAAGCCTTTTCATACCATAGATTACTATAAATTTTATAAATAGATTAATCAAATTTGCTTGTTTTTTATAAAACCTAAAATGAGATGGATTAAAGAGACTAAAGTGTACTTTTTCTTTAAAAAAGTGACATATATCACAATTTTCAAAACCTTTAAATGTGATTTAAATTACCATAGTCTCCTTCTGGAAAGAGCTTCATCTTTTCTAAATTAGAATTTAGAATCGAAACTTTAGCTTTAAAAGAAACGGCATAAGAGTCTACTCCTTTATCAATATGATAAAGATCGAGTTGAACATTAGGATCTGTAGCTAAACCCATATGCAGCCCAAGCTGCCACATAACCAGCTTTGCATCTTTTGATGCAAATTCTTCTGTGAATATTCCGTGGCTATTTCGGGTAATTAGGCTCAGTCAGTCTTCGATTTTCCATAAGTCTCTCAATTGAACCAAATGCAATTTTGTTGTGCCAAAAAAGTCATCAGAAGATTCTTTACCCCTAGTTATTGGCTCACATATTTCGGGTTCCATTTCTTCAACATTTCCAGATAACATCTTAAAAATGGTCTTAGAATCTGATAAAAAGAACAAAACACTATATTCAGGGAATATCCTAAGCAAAATTCGTTACCCACCTTCATTTTCTGGTAATAAAACCACTTAAAAGCTTAAATGAATCTAAAATTTTTAAAACTATTAGCAAACAAGCTTTTTACACTCGAACTCCAAAGATACGAGCTCCAAAGATACGAGAACTCCACAGATACGAGCGTCCCGAATCCAAAGTAGCGAGCGGAATTTTTCCCCACCCTTGTCGAGAGTGAGGCGCGAGCGGATGCGCGCTGATTTGCATTCGACGTTTGTTCTTTGCGAATTGCATATGCGCGCATGCGCGCAGTAGGCCTGTTGAGTTCTCACGCATTACACCTGAAATCTATACGTCGCAGGAGTGGGAGCCCCTTTCACGCTCGTATCTTTGGAGTTCCCGAAATTCTCGTATCTTTTGAGTTCGAGTGTATTAAAAACCTTTAAACATGAAAATAAATTGGAAATTTTCATGTCAGTAACCTTTAAAATTCAAGAGACTCCGTAATTTTTACTTACAGTTTTTTGAAATCGAAAGATTAATACCGTTGACTAAATATCATTTAATGAAGGGTGGCAATACAGAGCAAGATCTAGAAGTTTTTAGAAAAATTTTCAAATAATAAAAAATGTCAAAAAACTTCAATCAAAATGTCGATTTTTGAAGATTTCAAAATAAAATTTCCAAAATTTAAAATTTTTTTAAATGTTTCAAGATAATAAAAACATGTTCTTAATATTCCTGGGAATATACCGATGTGATTCCTTATTTTTTTAAACTAATATAAAGAGAATACTTAAACAAATTTTTAAACATTATAAAAGATTGAAAAAATTGTCTGAAATGAATCCCGATGATTTTAAAACAATTTTAGAAATAATTCGAGTCAGTTTAAGGAATATTTAGTATTTTTTGGAATTTCGAAGAGATTAGAAATATTTTTAAACTTTGAAAGATTTCGAAGGATTTATCAATTATTCTCAATGTTTTTCCTACAGTTATTCTAAGTTTTTATTTGATATGAAAAATTAATTTTTCCTTTAAATTATAATTTTCTCTCTCTTTTTTTGCAAATTCAACAAATTTTTTGAAAATTCGTCTTCATTGTTTGAAAATTCATTTATTTTGGTAGAAACTTCATCTTTGTTTATTAAAATTGCAAATGTTCGGTTTAAAATTAAAATCTTTCTTGGCTATGGATTCAACTATTTTGTTGAAAATTCGTCTTTTTGTATAAATTCAACTCTTTTTGATTTAAATATTTTTTAGAATAATTATCAACTATTATATTTTTCGTGGAGAATTCATCTTTTTGGTTGAAAATGTATGTATCCATTGATAATTTGTCTGTTTTGGCAGGAAATTAATCTTCTTGGTAGAAAATTTATCTTTTTGGTTGAGCATTAAACTATTTTGTTATATTTTTTGTTTGTTTATGAGTTCAACTGTTTTTGGTTCGAAATAAAAATCTTTTTGGATTAAAATATCAGGTATAACATTTTTTGTTGAGAATTGATCTTTTTGTGTGGAAAACACAACTACTTAGTTAAAAGTTGGAATAATTTGTTAAAAAGTATATTTTTTTGGTTGATCATTCATAATTTTAATCAAAATTTATCTTTTTTGGTAGAAAATTAATCTTTTTGATAGAAAATTCATGTATTTGGTTGGAAATTTATCCATTAGGTTGAAAATTAATTTTGCGAAAAATTCGTCTCTTTTGGAAAATATTGAATGTTTTTTGGTGAAAAATATAACTGGTTAAAAATTAAACTTTTTTCGTTGAGGATTCAACTATTTAGTTAATAATTTGTCTTTTTTGGATCAATTTATATAACTGTGTTTTATTTAAAATAAAAATCTTTGTGGATTGAAATATGAACTATTACATTTTTCGTGGAGAATTTATCTTTTTTTTTTTGAAAATTCAACTATTTGGTTGAAGATTAACTTTTTTGTTAAAATTTTAATTAGACATATCTGAAATTTTCGATAATCTTTTTGAATTTTCTCAAGAATTTCAGGAAAATTATATTCATATAACCTTACAAACAAATAAACAAAAAACGTAAAAAATAAATGGTTATTCGAAATTATTCTTGTATTATTGTTTGTTTGATGCTAGTCTAGTGAAAATTTCGACTGGAATTTCTTAACCTATCGGAAAAATAGTTTTATCTGTTTCTTGAAAACTTTCAAAATGTTGAAAATTAAGGCAGGGAAAGAAGAGAAGTGGGGTAAAGTGAGGGATGGGAAGTAGGAGAAGTGATGGAGGGGGAGTGAGGGAAATAAGGGAAGAGAGGGCAAATAAAGGAAGGAAATGTAAGAAAAAGAAAATTAGGAGAAGTGAGGAAGAGAGAAGCAGGGGAAGTGAGGGGAAATAAGGAAAGGATAAGTAGGGGAAATGAGGACAGGGGAAGTAAGGAAATGAGGGGCGGGGAGTAGGGAAAATAAGGGGAGTAGGAGAAATGAGGGGAAGTAGGAGAAGTAAATGTAAGTGAAGGGAAATTATTAGAAATGAGGGTGAGTAGGAAGGGGGAAGTGAGAGAAATTTAGGGGGTAGGGAAGGGAAAGTATGAGAGAGGGAGGTTTAAAAGGTTTATTAATTATTGTCTTAATAGGCTATGAAACCCTTTTTTGTAAGCGCTCGGAGCCTACTTTGACTATTTTTAAAGAATTTTGTATGCAATAAACCTATTTTCGATAAAAAAAATGTTGGTTATCTAGTTATGTACTTCAACTCTTCAAATATTCATTATTAATAAACAATTTCAATTTTACGGATTCAAAGTTAGCAGTCTTACATTTGAAGCCTCGTCAGAAAGAACGTTGTATCAACACAAAAGTTTTGTGTCCATTAAGTTCTATAGAGTTAATAGATTTAATGCCTCCGCAGTTTCGTGATTTCGGGGCCGAAAGAGAGGATGTGCTCAGTCAAGCGTGACAAACAGCTCGAGGGCCGCATTCTCAGCGCGTTAGTTGCACCAGGTTGCGCCAAGCGTCCAAATCCAATAGAAATTATTCACGCGCGGCCCTGTCTGTTTACAGTTTGATTTCCCCGATTTAGGATCAAGGCCAAAGCAAGCCATATCCGAAACCGGTCTTATATCGGGATTTGAGTTATTTCGTATCAACCTCAACTTCCAAAATGTACGCTTCCAAAACTAACTTACAGTTAGAATGTTTGGCCCGAGGTAAAAAAAGAAAATTGAATTTTTAAGAATGTAAGCAGAACACAATGAAAGATCTAGTGAGTCTGGAAAAGCCTAAGTTAATAAAGAGAAAATAGAAGTACTAGTAGTAAGACGTCCAATACCGATAATGTCAAACACGTTATTTTTAAAAGGAAGAATAATTATTTTTTAAAATTTGCCGAAATCAGTTATTGATTTTTGAGACGCATAAGCAAATGCAATTTTCTGTTTTCATCCGTGTTCAAAAGTTCTAAAATTAGATTCGAAAACATATACTTTTGAGGTTAAGATTAATTGTGAAGTAAATAACATCGACTATTTTGACATTTCTTTCCGAATTCAATTTTCGAATTTTCTTTATGTTGACACAATGTTCTTTCTGCCGAGAATTTATTTAGTTGGAACATTCTAATAAATTGTATATTAAATAAAATATCCGGAGACCTATGTATTTTAATATTTGAAATATTTGTATGTAACGCAACAACTAAATTTGGATAAAAATCACAGATCATAAAAAGAATTAGAAAATCGAAAATCTGTGTAGATAATGTTTGCCTTTAATCTTTTTAATCGACACTATAGGAAAAATGACATACCTGTATAATCTAAAGAAATATTCTTGAAATGTTGATTTCACAGATCAGGACTTTAATATTTACTATAATTATTTTCTGTATTAGACGCTTTCAATGCAGATTTATATCTGTCACGTCACTGAAGTTCTTTTGTTATTAACCTCTTGCTTGATTTTCAATTAGGTATTTCAGGTTGGGTGGGAGAAATCCAAGATTTCTGCACGCCGAGGGCCAAACAATAATATCAATTGCATGGGACAAAACTTTGTTTTTTAAGAACTTATAAAAAAATGATTTTTCACTATAAGTGTATTTGAATATTATTTTTTATTTTTAAAAAGATATTCAATTAAATATTAAATTCGATCAAAAGTTTTCATAACGATTTTATTATTTAAATAAATAGCTTTTTTAAAACAAACAATAAAATACAAATACACTTGTGGCAAAAGTTTTTTTTTTCCAAGATAAAAGAAAAAATTAAGTTTCATCTCATGTAGCTGGTATTATTGTTTGGTCTTCTAGAGATATCGAATTACTATCACGAATTCTAAAGGATTTCAGGGGATTTGTAAGTTTTAAAGGAATTCAAAGAGATTTTTATACAATTTTAAAATAAGGAATTTTAACACATTTTGACTAGAGATTCATCGGGGTTTCCATGAATTCAAGGGATTTCAAAGGATTTTGAGATTTCAACCAATTTAACGGAATTTCGAAGGATTTCCGAATATTATAAAGGATTTTAAGTGTTTTCGAGGAATTGTAATGGATTTTAAAAGATTTTTATTTCAAGGTATTTCAAGAGATTCGAAAAATTTTAAGGGATTTTGATGAGATTCTGAAGATTTCAAGAAAGAAATCTCCACAGTTTTTGAAAGATTTCCAGGGAGCCCAATCGTTTTAAAGGGATTTCAAAAGATTATGTGCGTTATCCATGGAAATCATAGGATTTCAAAGAATATTCACATCATTTTTAAAAAATGTAAGGGATTTACAAAATTTTCAAAAGAATTCACGGGATTGCAAAGAATTTCCAGAGATACCGAAGTATTTTCACCAATTTTAAAAGATTTTAAATGAAATTTCGAAAATTCGAAGGTATTTTATAAGATTTCAAAGGGCTTTTGAATATTATAGATGATTTCAAGAGATTCGAAAAGTTTTCACGGATTTTAAAGGTTTCAATCAATTTTAAAGAAATTTAAAGCGATTTCAATAATTAATTAACTAAAAGATTTAACGAAATTTCAAAAAACATTAAGGGATTTCCATAGTTTTTAAAGGGCTTTAAGGGATTTCCAGGACTTTAATCTTTTAAAGGGATCTAAAGGGATCAGGTACGATATTCATGGAATGCATGGGATTTTTAAAAGAATTCACGGGATTAAAAAAGATTTCAAGAGATACCAAAGTATTTTCACCAATTTTGAATGATATAAGGGGATTTTAATGCGATTTCGAAGATTTAAAGGGATTTTATGAGATTTCACCAATTTTCACGGAATTTAAAAATATTTGAAAATATGTTGAGGGATTTTAACGGATTTACAAAATTTTAAAAATAATTCACGGAATCACGGGATTTCAAAGGATCTCAAGTGATACCGAAATATTTTCACGAATATTGAAGGATATAAATGGATTTTAATGAAATTTCGAAGATTGAAAGGGATTGTATAAGATTTAAAAAGTTTTCATGGGATTGCAAAAGATTTGAAAACATGTTAAGGGATTTCAACGGATTTTAAAAGATTTGAATGGGTTTCGATGATTTCGCCGGATTTAAAAGGATTTTAAGAGATTTCGAAACGTTTAAAAGTTTATACCCACGGATTTTAGAGGATTTTGTAAGATTTTAATATATTTTAAAGGGATTTCAGATTTTAAGGGATTTCGTAGCATTTCGAAATATCTCACAGAATTTCAAGGATTTTAACGGATTTTTATGGGATTTTGAAGATTGCAAGCGATTTCAAGGATTTTTAAAGATTCCACAGAATCTCACAAAATTATAAGGGATTTCCACAGTTTTTAAAGGATTTCAAGGGATTTCCTGCCCAATCATTTTAAAAGGGATTTCCAGATATTGTGTACGATATGCATGGAATTCATTGGATTTCAAGGAATATGCACATCAAAACAATTCACGGGGTTTCGAAAGATTTCGAAAGATACCTAAGTATTTTCACTTATTTTGAAACATATAAAGGGATTTTAATGAAATTTCGAAAATACAAAGTGATTTAGTAAGATTTCAAAGGACTTCCGAATATCATAGAGGATTTCAAGAGATTCGGAAAGTTTTCACGGATTTTGAAGGTTTGAATCAATTTTAAAGGGATTTCAAAAGATTTCATGAAATCTCAAAAAATATTACGGGATTTCGATAGTTTTTAAAGGATTGTAAAGGACTTCCGGGGAGTTTAATCTTTTTAAAGGGATCTAAAGAGATTAGGTACGATATTCATGGAATTCATTCGGATTTCAAGGAATATTCACTTCATTTAAAAAATGTAAGGGATTTACATCAAAAGAATTCACGGGATTCCAAAGGATCTCAAGAGAAAACAGTTTTCACGGGATTGCACAATATTTGACATGCTGTTAAGAGATTTTAATGGATTTTTAAAGATTTAAATGGTTTTCGGTGATTTAACAGGATTTTAAGAGATTTCAAAACGTTAAAAGTGTATCTACAGGTTTTAGAGGATTTCGTAAGATTTTAATGAATTTCAAAGGGATTTCGAAATATTTTACGGAATTTGAAGGATTTTCTGGGATTTTGAAGATTTCAAGCACTTTCAAGGATTTTAAAAGATTCCAAAGAATCTCACAAAATTATAAAGGATTTCCAGTTTTTTAAGGATTTAAAAGGATTTCCAGGGAGCCCAATCATTTTAAGGGATTTCAAGAGATTTTCAGGTTACACCGTTAATTATTATTATTATTATTATTATAATAATAATTAACGGTGTAACCTGAAAATCGGAAAGAAAATAGAAAATGTTGGAGTCTACTTTGCTAGATAAGTAGATTATACCAA
>JAABKJ010005550.1:0-22924 GCA_011634705.1 Andricus grossulariae | reverse complement strand
GAAGTTAGCTGTCAATAAGTGAAAATCACTAATTTCGCTTTCACTTGTTTCTAAAGCTTCAAACAATCAGCGCTAGATGGCTGATCATATAACAATTGTTCTGGAAAATTTTTGTTGAGTCATATTTAAATTTGCTGTTTTCTCAAACTTGGATTCCCCTGAATCATTTGATTTACTGCAGATATTTTTGAAAATGATATATATGTAATTCTATTTGTTCATTGTAAAAAGTTTGGTCATTTTCCCTTTAGAAAATTGGCCTTCGCCAATCTGGAGATTTTTTTTTATAGCAGGTGGGTATCAATTGTAGGAGTTATGTATTTTTCAGTCTTACGTAACCAATAAATGGATCAGAATTCACAAATAAACTGTGTGCTAAATCTGTGTTCGTAGAAATACGAGAGATCTTGCGTGTTTTCAACTGTCGAATATTTCTTAAATCTTTATTTTGAGCTTCAGCTGCTTCATCGGAATACTGTCCAATTGGTAAAAGAAAATGTCTCATTACATCCGGAC
Organism: Andricus grossulariae; assembly: GCA_011634705.1. Classification (NCBI taxonomy): domain Eukaryota; kingdom Metazoa; phylum Arthropoda; class Insecta; order Hymenoptera; family Cynipidae; genus Andricus; species Andricus grossulariae. The sequence continues at coordinate 22,408 of JAABKJ010005550.1, read as the reverse complement.
CATGCAATAGAATCTTGTCGACAGTAACAGGCTTTTCTAAATACATCAAAATTTCGTGATATCTGAAATTTGATCATAACAATAAATAATAATAACTGTTTATTGTTAATTTCGCATAGAAATATTGACTGCAAATCTCTCTAAAAAAAATGTGAAGTAGTTCTAGTGCAGAAAATAATAATTTCCAGGCCAAAGTGCCGAAGCTTTATATTTATTTATTTCATTTGTTTACAAGATTAACAATTGCTGCATTTTAACAAATATAATTGAACCTCTGTTATTTTCAAGAATATCTGCATCAATACATATGATAAAAGGAAAACCGTAATTGAAAAAACCACAAATTACAAATTTGTGCAAAAAATTGTTTATAGCAATTCTAATTGTTAATAATTTATGAATATTCTGACTAACAATCACTTTCACAATAATTTAAAGCATTTTTAGCTCTGAACAAATGATTTTCAACCACAATTACGATATTTTTTTAATAAATGAAAATTTCGTGATATTTGAAATTAAATAATAACAATAACTAATAACAATTGCTTATTATTGATTTCACATAGAAATAGTGACTGCAAATCCCTGTCACAAAAATTTTGAGCAATTTTGGTGCAAAACGTTATTTTCCAGGCCAAAGTACCAAAGTTTTATATTTATTTATTTAATTTGTTTAAAAAATCAAAAATTGTTATATCGTCACAAATATAATTGAAAATATCTTATTTTAAAGAATATCTGCATCAATTCAGATGATGAAAGGAAAACAGCAATTGAGAAAATTCCACAAATTCCAAATCTATGCAAAAAATTGTTTATAACAATTCTAATTGTTAATAATTAATAAATATTCTGACTAAAAATCACTCTCACAATAGTTCGAAACATTTTTAGCTAAGGACTAATGTTTTCAACCACAATTACGATATTTGGCTATTTGTTAATTTGATTTGTTTATAATAATTGGAACATACAATAATCAAATTATTTGTATTCTGGCAGTACTTTTGCGTTGATTCAAGATGATTTGCATTATATTGAAACCGCTTTTGACGAGTAAATAATAATTATGTGGAAAATGTCGATTTTCTCATACTTTGAGTAAACATATCGTAAATAAACAAATGAAAGTTTGGAAATCTATGACCAAGATGCTCTTTGAAATTTATTGCACTTTAATTTTCAAAAAAATCGGAAATCAGGGCAAAATTGAAGTCTGTAGACTTTTTTGAACGAAAAATATGCGTTTGGTCCCACTGTGCGACGTCAATAATCGGTTACGATCTGCTGATTAGGACACACTAAATAGCAAATTCAACTAATTTTCAATAATTAATTGCATTATTGAAACTGGTCGATATGCGAGATACCTATTAAATAAATTATGACTATAAATTTTAAGAAATCCGTAGAATGATGTAAGAGCATGAGGATTTAATTGCTAAAAAGATAATACGAGAAAAGAGAAATGTTACACGTCGTTTACCCAAAAATTAAATTTTTTATGTTAATGTTGTTTTTTACGATGAAAACAAAAACTACGCATCCTATCAAAAAATTATTAATGACAAATTTGTAGCACTTTTTTGGAAGAGCAACTTTTGTTGATTCATTTTTTTCATAGTTTTTGTCGTTTGTCCAAAAATTAAATTTTTTAATTTTCAATGCTGTTTTTTAAAAATAAAACAAAACCTACGAGACCTATAATAAGTGACTGATAATAAATTTGTAGATCTTTTTTAGGTTAACAACATTTATCTAATAATTTTTTTCGTACCTTGTGTCCCTTTTCCACAAATTTGACTTTTTTATTTTTAATGTTGTTTTTGACAAATAAAACAAAGACTACGCGTCCCATCAACAAATGATTTATAAACAAATTTGTTAATCTCTTTTAGGTGCACAATTTTCGTCAATTCATCTTCTTTTTTATTTTGCATATTTTGACCGCTAAATGGAATTTTTCATTATTTTTTGTGCGATCAAAATTTAAATTTTCGATTTTTCAATAAAATTCAAAAAGTTTTTATAATAATCTTGTTAGGTTTTCCAAAAAGCAACGTGATGTGATGAATCTTTCGAAAGTTACCGTGCCTACACGATACTACAGACTACAGTCCTTTGTAAAATATTTTACTTGAATAAAACAAAAGGAATGTATTATTTAATAGAATGAGACACATAAAAAATTTAAAAAAGAAGCTAGGATTGTTGATCGATGCCTATACGTTCATACGTATGACTCGATGTCTTCACACGAAATACTTTCCACAACCTTATTCTCATCCGTATTATATCATCTTTTATTAACAAGTCGCGTTCCTATACTGAGAGACCTTCTATTTGAATAAATGATAAAAATTTATCAAAGTTTAGTATACTTGTATAAGGAAACACGGAAAAATCTTGAACTATTCAAGTTATTCATATTAAAGTACTAAAATTTGACATTTTCATAATAGGCGTTAATAAGTTTCCTTATAAATATTAGTATTTTGAATACGAAATTTTATGACTCTGTATTTGAAAAATTAATCGTACTAAAAAGTGATATGGTGCTTACTAGTTTGTCTAAAAATAATTTTCATGAGCAAGAAAGTGAATATTATAATCTGTAAAGCTTATTTGAGATATTGACATTATGAATATGAACATTCCAGGAACCTGCGACCTATATAGAATTTGAAAATCAAGTCTCGATTTTTCGTATATTGCTGTTTCATTATGTTCCCGAGTATGTCCGAGCAATCTCGATATTTGTCGAACAGGTTCGTGCCACTGCACGAGTGCACGTGTACCGGCAGATGCCGGTAGTATAATCATTTTGTAGTAATTTTCATTTGAAATCTTGCAGTTAAAAATAAAAAATAAATAAATAATAAAAATTGAACTCCGAATAAAGGCACTTAAAATGGGATTCTCAAATTTTACACTTTTAAAACTGAAAACTATAATTTTTTTTCAAACAATTTTTTGTTCAACCGCACAATCATTTACATGTATAAAATGGAAGGTAATAACACTTTTCAATTGAAAAATTTCAAATCTGATGAAATGAAAGTGTCATCATTTTCTATTCTCTACATTGAACAGTGAATCAACAAATTGTTAAATTTTTTAAAAGCTATAATTTTAAGCTAGAAACATTAAATTTTTCAATGAGAAGTTAAATTAATTTAATTTTAAGTACCTTCAAATGAATAATTGTTCAAATTTTCTCATCTTTTATGAAATATTGTTAGAAATTTTCTTAAATTTTTTTTTCTAACTAAAAAATAATACAAAATCTTCTGAAAAATAGAAACAAAAAATGTTTATTATCCTAAAATCTTTGAAAAACCTTAGAAAGTTTTTACATTTTATTTAAAAATCATCCAAAAACTACACTTCGTTTTAAATGTTTTGAAATATTTTCAAAACTTCTGAATATTTTTTTAAATGATTGAAATTTTTCGTAAAATTTTTTTAAAAACCTGCGAAATAAAAAAAATTCGTCAAAGTAGGCGCAGAGCACCTACAAGGAAACACTTCTTGAATCAAAATTTTATTTAAAAAATTTTGTGAAAACAGATGTAAAAAAATAAATGAAAACAATTTTTGAAATAATTTTTTTTAATTAAAAATTTTTTTTTTTTTAATTTTTAAAATCAGTTTTTGAAACCATTTTCTTAAAAAAAAAATACTTAAGTCGTTGAAATATCCCTATCGCAAATTTTCCCTCTGCCTACTCTACCTATTTTCTCCTCCCCCAGATTCGTTTTTGATAATTTTGGAAATCTTTGAAAATCTTTTTAAATATTCCTCTAAAATTAATTTTTCAAAATAAAAAGTCCGTTTCAATTTTCCTAGGAATCGCAAGAAAATTTTTTAATTCTTATAAAACCTTTCACAATTCTTAAAAAGCTTCTAAATTTTTTGTTCCAAGACTGAGAAATGTACATTTTTTTAAATTATTTGAAATCACTTCAAGATTTAGATCAAATTTGAATCTTTTCGAAAATTTATCTTTAAAAAAAAACATCTCTCGACATTACTCGATTTTTTTCTAAATTAATCAGTGTTTAAATGCTATTTGTACATAAAAATGTAATAATGTCACTCACAAATTAAAATTTTTCAAAATAAAGTCTTTTTCAATTTCCCTAGGAATCATAAGAAAAATTTGTTATTCTTATAAAACTTTTCACAATTCTTAAAAAGCTTTTAAATTTTTTTCCAAACCTGAAAAAATGTACACTTTTCAAAAATTATTTGAAATCATTTCAAGAGTTATATTAATTTTAAATCTTTTTAAAACTTCTCAAAAAAAAAAAAATCTTTTGAAACTACTCAATTTTTTTCTAAGTTACTGAGTGTTCAATTGCTATTTACACATCAAAATTCAACAATATCACTTACAAATTAAAAATTTTCAAAATAAAAAGTACTTTTCAATTTTTATAGGAATCGTAAAAAACAAATCTTATTCTTATAAAACCTTTCTCAATCCTTAAAAAGATTCTAAATTTTTTGTTCCAAACCTGAAAAGATGTACATTTTTTTTAATTATTTGAAATCACTTCAAGACTTACATTAAATTTGAATCTTTCCAAAACTTCTCTTGAAAAAACATCTGTTGAAATTACTCAATTTTTTTCCAAATTACTAAGTGTTTAATTGCTATTTATACATGAAAATTGAACAATGTCACTAACAATTTGAAAATTTTTAAAATAAAGTCTTTTTCAATTTCCCTAGGAAGCGTAAGAAAATTGTTTTATTGTTACAAAACCTTTCACAATTTTTAAAAAGCTTCTATAATTTTGGTTTAAAACATAAAAATATGCAGATTTTTTTTAATTATTTGAAATCATTTTAATATTCACAGTACTTCTTTAAAATTTTGACGATTCAAGGCTTTATATTACAAACTGTCCAGTTTTAAATATTTGATTTATAATTGCTCGTTTTATATGAACAGTCAAATATTTATACTAATCAAATAATTGTTCTTTTTTCTAATTAAAAATTTTAAAATTGTAAAGGTTTAAAAATGGAATATTTTAGACTGAAACAGTATTTGAATAAAACTTGAAATTGAATCATTTGGACGTTTACGTTTTTTTTCAATACTAAGGCTTTCGAATTGTAACAGTTCAATTTTCAAAGATAAAATCTGTGAACTCTTCAATTTTGAACGGTTGCACAGTCATCTTGAAAAATCAATTATTGTTAACTTTATAAAATTTAAAGTATAGTTCGATTGAAAAAAAATATTGAATTATAATTACAGTTGATCAACTAAAAACATTTTTTATAAAACATTTCCATTCCGAGCTCTTTTAATTTTTAATTGTTTAAGTCGTCAAAACTGCATTTTAAAATTCTTCAAATTAAGAATTTTCGCTTAAAAAACTCTGCTTCAAAATGGAGTATTTTTTAAATAGAAGATTTTAGAATTACCCATTTTAAACTAAGAATATCATAATTTAAGAAGTTGAAAATTGAACATAAAAATTAAAGCAAGCTGAAATCGAACTTATTTTAAATTTGTTATGTGCTATATTTTCACGGTCACAAAAAATTCCAGGTCATTTCCCAGTTTTCCGGGTTTCCCGGACCAATAGCAACCCTGGATAACTTTCATACGTCATCTTCAATATTTAATTAAAATTCTTTATCTCAGTATGAACTTTCAATTATTTGATTTAAAATTGATTATTTTTAAATTATATAAATATTTACTATTTTCAATTGATAAATAGAAGCTTCTCATTCTTGCTGATTGAAAATTAATATTTTTGAACAAAAAAATTGTTTAGTATCTTCCACATATGTAACCTTCAAAGGTGAATTAAATTGCCTGTAGATTAATATGCTCTCTGGTATTATTCTTGTAAATAATAACAAATTTTTACTTTTAATTCAAAATCTTCATTTGAAGTCGGCGGGAATTTTAATTCATATTTTCTCAATAGGAGTCGCATAGGCCCTCCTCAGTAAGGTAACATTTTTCTCGCAAGCGCTATTATATTTTAAATTTAGTGTATAAGCGATTTCCAGACATACTCAGGTATGTATTTCTGCGTTGCGTGCGTGAGTTTATGTGAATATAAGTTAAAATAGGCGTCAGGTTTAGGCTAAGAAAGTAGTGCGTAGTATGACTGTATTGTGTATATATGCGTGTCAGGATTGGTCCTGATGTCCGCACTTTAAGGCATTAGTAGTGTGTTTACGTCTCTCACTGCGGGTATACTTTTTTCCTCCACGCGATTCTTTCTAACGTTGAGTCATAATTTTTCGTGTAGTGGATTTCAGAATCTCATATTGCTCCTACGAAAGTTTGAAAAGATTGTTTTAATCTTTCGAATTCATTGCGTTCATGTCGTCCTAAAACTGCTCGTTTACTTTGATATACTGAATATTAAATATTCACACTTTTCATGCTAAATAGTTATATCATATATCATCGATTGACTTTCAAACACCGAGCGATTCTATTGGTTACATCTGAAAGGCAACCGACATTTTTTACTGAAACTCAGATTCTTGTATTACTGTGTGTAGCAGCCTCTCTACAAAAACTACAACTGTTTTCTTCAATTATAAAACAATTATTTATTAATGTTTCCACTGGTAATATATTTTATGTTTTTTGTTATTCACATTGCTTCCTCATCGTTCGATATTCATGTAGCGCCTGATGGACCGAATTTCAATTCTGCGAACGCCTTGTGCATTGGTATATTCGTGCATATATAAAGTAAAATCCACAGGCGTTTCGTGACTTTATCTCGGAAATGAGCAAAGGTACAGGGAGTGACATATTGAGATCGTTTCAGCGTCTGCCTGGCTCCATGCATCATTCACTTCGATCAATAACGCGTACCTATATGGTGAATTCTTCAACCTCTGGAACAAAGAGTAATTTTTCTCCAATGCTTACTTTCCACTCGAGTCTCGGAATTCGAATAAGGGAAGTATGGTAAACTGTCCTCATTTTGGTACAGTGCGTGACTGTGATGGTATTTTTGAATAATTCCACTGTTCACGGCCGGCTTTAATAAAATGACAGCCCTAGGCTATTAACCCCCATCCCCCCAACCCCTATTCTATTGAAACACTGAGATTGTATTTTTTATTTAAAGAAAATATCAGTAAACCATATTTCGTAGAGTAGCAAAGCTGGTATTCCCCTGATTCACATTCCACTCATTTAACAACATAAACTTAAATTTCCCATAAACAGCCCGCCTCGACTTCCCCGGGTAGAAAATTCGGCAGTTCGCCGAAATTCACCACCGGCGCAGTATTGGCCCAGTACTGGTAATCAGTACAGATAATAGCAATTCGCCCAGTACTGGTTGACGGCTGGCTCTATGATCGGGGCAGTAGAATGCCGACAGTATAAATATTGAAAAAATTAAACAATGCGTTTGAAAATATGGTTCATGTTTTCTAAGATGTCGAAAAACTATAAATATAACTATCGCAAAAACAAATTTGTTTCCTGCTTTTTTTATGATAAAAATTCGAAGTTCCATCTTTATGATAAATTCTATATGCTCAGAAAAAAATACATTTGATGTAATTCTTAACCGTTGTAAAATATTCTAAAACACTTAAAAAGCAAAACGTTACGCGAAAGTAAATTGTCGCAGTTCGTGATAAAATTTCTAAGTTCCGTCCATACACATTTTAATGCTAAAAAAATGATATTTTATATCATTAAAAAAGTAGTAAAATGGTGTAAAACGCGAAAAAACCCCGAAATATTACACGGCGGAAAATCGTAATCGATTTAAATTTTGATTTAAAAATTATTTTCTTTATAATCCCGCTCACAGTTGATTTATTTGAAATCTACACGGAGAGACTTTTAAAATCACTATTTGGTTCACTCTAAATCTATAATTGAAATAAAATTTAAGAATTTATGGATAATCGGGGTACTGTTATAAATATTCCTACAACAATAATAGATGATGGTATTTCTGTATGTATTATCATAAACTTGAGCGAGCAAAAATTAGTATTCACGCTTAGAAAAAGTCTTATTCACTGTTTGAAAAGTGTGAGTGTGAAAAAGTGATAATGGTCAATAACAAGTTTTGTAAAATATATCACCAATAGTAAATATTTTAAGTATCATAAGTTATAAGATGTGTACGAAATTCTAGTATTCTAAAATAACATTGCCTACTGAAATGAGAGCCGCTAGTAATTTCTGCAATCGGGATTTGCGAGAATTCTAAGAGACCATACTAAAAACGCCCGAAGGTTTACGACTGTTCCGTCTATAGCCGAGTACGCGATGATCAAACCAGCAGACCGACTGCATTCGTCTCGTGACCTGAGATTTCCCGCCAAAAGTTTCAATCATACGTGTTTGTAGTACAAAAATGTTTGTAAAAAGTGCAGTGTGAATTGAAGCTTATATAAATTTGAATTCGGAAATTATTTATTTAACCTCTCAATAATATAAACATCTAAAAAAGAAGCTTTTAACACTTTTCAATTAAGTGCAATCAAACTGCTAAACTTAAACTTTTACACTGTTATAAATTGAACACTTCAAAGATTTCTGGTTCAAAAATATAAATCCGCGCTATCGTTTTCAATTCTCTAAATTAAAACTGATCCATTTCAACTCGCATTAATAAAAATGTTAAAAAATGAAACATGTCCCTCTTCCGACTCAATAAAAACGTTCAAAACAAAATAAGTGCCTCTTCCTAGTTAGAAAAACTTGTAAACACTAATTTTACATTATCCTCTTCCAATTCAGAAAAAAATCGAAAATAAAAAATTCTTTTCTCAAACACAATGAAAATCTTGAAAAGAAAAAAATGACCTCTTCCAATTAAAAAAAATCGTATTCCTTCCAACTCAATGAAAACCTTAAAAATACAAAATGTAATGCCAATTTAACGAAAATTAAAAACTAAAGTTTCCGCATTTAAAGCTGGATACAAATGTTAAAAATACAATACTTCTCATCCCTCCACTCAACAAAAATTTAAAACCAAAAAAGCTCCTCTTGCAATTGGGAAAAAAACTAAATACCAAAAATTATTTTATTTATTTTAATTTTGGTCGTTTGAAATTAATAATTTTCAATTGTTATTTAACGTTACAATAAAAATGGTAACGTTAAAAGTTTAAATGTTTCACTCTGAAATTTTTACCATTTAAGACTCTCTATTTCAAACAATTCAGTTTCAAATTTTTATTTTTGAATATGTGATTTATAATTGCTTATTTTGAAATTTTCTTAGTTCGAAAATTTTAAACTGAATGCTTGACCAATTGAATATTTTAGATTGAAACAATATTTGAATAGGATTTTAAATTGAATAAAAGCGTTTAATTATGAATATATTAATTTTAAGTTATTTTCACATTGAAAATAGTTTTAAAAAGTTTCAATCAGACATTGCAATTCGCTTAATTATTAAGGCTTTCATATTGAAAAAGTTGAATTTTCAACGTAAAAATTTGTAAATTGTTTAATTATGACCAGATTTAGAATCGTATTGTAAAATAATTATTGTGCAATTTTTAACACTCCAAATACAGGTCAGTTTTAAAAATCATTAATTAATTTATATTTACAGTTGATCAACTTGAAACGTTTTTTATAAAAAATTTCAAATTTGTGAAATTCCTTGTGAACAAATAAATTCACTGAAATTGCTCAGTTTTTCCCGGTCTCAAAATATTCTCGGTCATTTCCTGGTTTTCGATACAGCGGCCATCCTGTAAATTCAGGTAAGTTCACAAAGCTTTACATATAGATTATTGAAACAATAAAATCCAGTAAATGAAAGTGTTATTTGACGAAAAATGTTTTTATAGGATTATCTCCTTCCAAACTTAGACACTGGAAAAGTCGTGATAGCTAACAAGAAATTAAATTACGTTCTGCGTCTGCTCTAACAGTAAGTAAACTATTGAAAATTTGAAATTGCGTTGAAAATTTAGAGTTTCAAATTGCTATAATTATTATTTTATTTTAATTACTTTAAATAATGAATTAATATTTTATTCATCTTAATTTTTAAGTGAAAAGTTTCGTATTTTTGTCTGATATAATTGCACATTTTTCAGAATGTTCCACCGTAATTTCTGAATATATTTTATGGAAAATATTAATATGTTAAATATTCTCTGAATTTTAAGTCACTATGAGAATAATAAAAAAAATTTTATAAAAAAAATGAGGAGCTGATTTTTCTCTCTGGCTGAAGAGGGTTACAGTCCAATATGCCAAAGGCATTTTTCGTTAAGAATTCGATTTTTTTAGTAGTAATTATAATTTTCCTAGAAGATTGCTTCATTAATAAATTTCTTGTCTTTTTATAAAGTTACTGTCATAAATTAAAGAACATCATCATTTGATTTTATATATAAAAATTATACCGTTCTTATACAGTTTTATATATTTATAGGGTCAGAGAAAAAGATTATTCATAATTAACTCGCGTAATTGTTGTATACTTATTATAGTGGTCTAGAAAATATCCTTATTTTTTTCTTCTAAAATGGCTCTATCCCCTACAAATTGTTCATTTTCGTGTCAAAATACCCCCTCAATATTGGCAGAATTAAAAAAATATATATTTAGGTACCTCTTAATCCCATTATTTGCAAAAAATTGCTTACGTGATTTTAGTTTCCGCTGTTAATCGATTTTTTTATACTTTAGAATACAAAGGGATAAAATGCATATGTACCGAAGTAAAATAATCCATTAACAGTGGATATTAAAAAAGCAATTTTGTGCAAAAATGGACTTAAGTGATCCCTAAATATATATATTTTTATAATATTGCCCAAAATTATTTTCTTTATATTCCCGGTCACAGTTAATTTATTTTACATCTACATGGAGACGCGTTCGATATCAATATTAGGTTCATTCTAAATCTATAATTAAAATAATATTGAAGAATTTAGGGAAAATCGGGGTACTGTTATAAAGATTTCTAATATAATAAGAGATGATGGTATTTCCGTATGTATACCTTGTCAAATGCTTTTTCTAGGTCAACAAATGCACAGAAAACTTTCTTTCCTACTCTTAGGCTTTTTTTCTGTGATCTGTCTTAAGCTGAATATCTGATGATCTATAAAAATCATTAAATATGTTTATGATATTTACAAATTACATCAATTGAATTCTATCACAATATAAATACAATACGTATCAAACGTTTTCGATAAATTGATGAAGATAAAATTAAAGTACACGCAGATATAAGTTCGCAAATTCGTATCGTCTCCAGTTTTTATATGCAAATACATTGTGAAATATTTTTGTAATAATCACAAATTACATAAATTGAATTCCATTTGCGAATATAAATTATTCTTGGAATATCTCGGTTTTCCGTGCGCACACAAATTACACACGCTTATTGCAAATGGAACTCTTTTGCATTTTAAACTTTTTAAATTGAAGGTTAAAATAGGTTTAATTATGTTCGACGACATAATAGACGTTTTCGAAATAAAAATAGGTTTTTTAAGATGAAATGCTGTATAGAAAATCACCTTAAAATGTACCAAATTTTTCTGGTAATTTTATGGAAATTCATTTATTCACTTGCAACCTTTCAACATTCGTTTGAATCTTCTAAGATTTTGGTTTGAAATCTTTAAAAATAATCTGCATTTTTTTAAATCTTTCAGTTTAAAATTCTTTTACAATCTCTTCAAATCTTCTGCATTTTTCTTAAATTTACACAATTTTTTTCTTTTTTATTCTTCAATCTTGCCAAATTCAAACATTAAGCTTTAAAATCTTCTACTTTTCTTCCAAATTTAAATAAATCTTCTGAAATTCTTCGAAATGTTTTTTAATTTTCTCTTAAAGTTCATTTTTTAAAACAACACATTATAATAAATGTTCCCATAAATCTTTAGAGAATTCTTTCTTCAATCCCATCAAAATTTTTAAACCTTCTAGGATTTTGAAATTATTCAAATTTATCGCCAATTTCTTCTGTTACATTCTGCAAAATTAAGAAAAATCTTTAAATCTTTTAAATTCTTTAAGACAGTTTCAGAAATCCTTTGAAATATTTTAAAATCTTTTCAAATATTCTATAAAAATTAATTTTTCGAAATAAAAAATCACTTCAATTTCTCCTGGGACCAAAAAGAAGTTTTTCATTTTCTTGAAATCTTACGAAATTCTTACGATATCTTAAAAGTTTTTATTATTTTTAAATAGTTTAACGTCTGCTAGCTGGAAACTAAGTTTACAACTTATTTACAACTTATTTATTTATTTATATTTAATTAGTACCCAGATGCTTCCTTGTAATCACCAGAAAAAGATGTTTTGTAGTGCAACAATCTACTTCCTTTCTTGAAGTGAGCCTCTTTAATTTCACCTAGGAGTGGCAAGCCAGAATTCTTCCGTCGCTTACGCGATCCATCATCGTTGAGACTTCTGAAATCGTGCACTTGCATATCCACAACTTCGATTAAAGGACTCACTTTTTTAAGGAATATCTCGAAGTCTTCGTAAGTCAGGATTTCCTCGGTTTTCTTCCAAAGTGCCCCAATCTGCCCGTGAACGCTATCAGCTTTCATGTATATGTGGCCGACCTCCAGGCATTTCAAAGTGACAGCTTGAGGACCCCACACTACATTCACCGTTTGCAAGAGCATTTGGAAAATGGTCCAATTTTTATTATGTGCAGCGCAGTTGTCCATCCAAAATATAAACTTTTAGGATGAAGTATTTTCGGAAGACAGAATCACCTTCAAATACGATGACGCGACATCTTTCGCTGTGCGACCTGTCATTGCATCGTGCCAAAGAACGCAAAGGTTTCTGCCTTGTGCTCGAGGAGATGCAAAAGTTTCATTCATTACGACCAAACGACTGACAAAGAAACTGTTTTTAGTTGTCATTTTTGGCAAAATGATGATTTTTTGCATGACAACGGCATAAGTGTCGGTGTTGCAATCCCACGTGGCTTCTTTGTCCTGGCAGAAAGCGTTTCGAGCCTCCATGTAATGCGTCTTGTGCTCCTCGTGCTTTTTGCAAAGATCGCATTGAGATTGATGAACATTTTCTCCTTCCATAGGGCACTGATGATGCTTTTTCTTTTCGTACAAGTCACAGACGTCTTATTTTGGCCCATCGAAACCGATGTTCTCTTTCACGAACACCGTTCGATAGGTTTCACAGGAAACTGGAAAGTCAGGATACTTCTCTATGTAATTATCGTACATAATTTGAAGGCTCAGCTTACGCTCCAAATACCTTCGTTTTGGAGAATTTACGGCACGATAACGGGAAACTTGTGGATGATATGAGTTCAGATGTTCCAAAATTCGCCCTCCATCCTTTGATCCCTGGGATTGTCGTCCGCGCTTATCAAACGTGTCCGGTAACCCACACTTTCCTGCTTTGCCACGCAGCAATTGTTCCACTCGTCCACCTGTCTTGAAGCCGAGAGTACTCAAGAACATACTCTTACACACCTTATTCTTCTCCTCATTATTCGGCAGTGTGTATATACAAGTAGTGTTTCTTGTCTCCTGTACATTTTGGATATCTTTTAGTTTTTATATTACAACATCTTGCGAAGAAATTTGCGCATCCAGAAACAGTCGACGTTCACCACAGCTCAACGACTGGAAATGATCGAAAATGAGCTTTCTTTCTTCTGGTACAAATTTTTTAGAGCATTGCTGTCTGCAATATTTCTTTGCAAGGTGGCAATAACTCTTACTTATTTCCAGTGCAGGATTCTCTGACACCCACTGTGAGAAGAAAAGTTAAAAAAATGTTAACATAATTATTGTATATTGTTGAGCAATAAGGTGTGTCGAACATAAAAAAAATTATGAAATTCACATAAATCAATTCAAGCAAGAAATACGAATTTTTTACAAAAAGTTTGAATTTATAACCCAAAAATAAGCATTTTCTACCAAAACAATCAAATTATCAACTCAAAAAAGACGAGAAGTAAATTTTCAACTAAAAAAGAGTAATTTTTTAACAAAAATCAACTAGCCACACCTATAGTTAAAAGAATTCATTTTCAACAGAAACAAACACGAAATTTTATCAAAAAAGTTGAATTTCCGACCTAAGAGAGATCAATTTCCTATCAAAAGAGCCAAATTTTTAACAAAATAAATTAATTTTTAACGAAATAGTTAAATTTTGAACCAAAAAGATGAATTTTTAACCAAGAAGATGAAATGTCTATGAAGAAAGAGAAATTTTCTTAAAAAAATAGAATAGTTGATATTTCAGTTAAAAAAAATTAATTTCCAATACAAGAAAGTAAATTTTCAATGCAAGAAATAAATTTTTAACCAGAAAGATTAATTTCCAACTAAGTACATGTATTTTGAGCCAAATTTGGATTTTTCCAGGAACTTTCAATCGGATAGTTACATTTTCAACGAAAGAAATTAAGTTTCAACCAAAAAGGTGAATTATTCACCAAGAATATTAATATTCTAACAAAAATACAAAGTTTCAGCACAATATAGAAATTTCACCAAACCACGAATTTCCAACAAAACAGATTAATTTTTAAGCAAAGAAATTGATTTTCAACTTAAATATTGAATGTCAATGCATAAATTCTCGAAAATAAACCAGGAATCTTACGATAAAATTTGGATAAAATTTGATAAAACTATTTGAAAATAATGAATCCTATTCAACAACCACAAAATCAATTGTTGACCCAATAGTTACATTTTCAATCCAATAGTTGAATTTTCAACCCAAAAAATCAATATCCTATCCAAAAAGACAAGTTTTTAACAAAATAGATGAATTTTCAACAAAATATTGAAATTTTTAATCAAACGAATGAATTTATAACCGAAATAAGATGAAAAAATGAACTGTTAACAGAATGAATGAATTTTCAACCACACAGATGAGTCTTTAACACAGGAAAATTAATTTTTAACAAAGGGGTTCATTTTTCAACAAAAAATTTGACCTTATTTCCCAAATTTAACCAAGAAGATGGATTGTCTACAAACATCGATAAATTATAAACAAAGTACATACATTTTAAACCAAATACATGCATTTTCAGCTTAATAAATTTATTTTCAGCCAAATAGTTGAATTTTAAACTCATAAAGATCAATTTTCGACAAAAAATAGAATATTTAAATTTTCAGCTAAGAAAATTAATTGTCAATAAAAGAAACTAATTTCCAATCAGAGAAATTAATTTTTAACCGAAAAGAGTAATTTTCAACTGAAAAAGATTGATGTTTAACTAAATAAAAGAATTTTTAACAAAAATTGAATTTTGAAAGGAATTTTTTACATTTTCAACGCGGAGATAACGTAAAAATGTATTTTTTATTCATAGTACGGTGTGACATCATGACATACGCGGCGAGTCATACTTTGTTGATGAGAAAAATAATCTGCTAAATTTAAGGAATTGTAAGTAAATACAAAAAATTGTCGCATTCGTATTGGATTCACTGGAATTTCCTCTTTACAATAATGAAACGAATGTAAAATCATACACAACGACTTTAAATCATCTAAGATTTTCTATAAAATCTATAACAAAATGTTGAGAAATGACATAAGATTTTTTTCGAAAAGAGGCGTAGTTAGTGCGCATTTGGCGCGCACAATGTATTACTTATTTGAAATGTGCATGCATGCACGAAAATATAGAACAGAAAAATATTTTTCAAAAGGTACTTACTTTCTCTTCTTCTTCAGTAATTCTTCACACAATTTGGAGTTTTACTATGCTGTTTTACTGAAAAAAAACAGTTCATCGAACACAAATGTATAAAAAATAATTGTTAAATTCTTTTGATTTTCCGTTTTTAAATTTAAACAGCTTTTCGAACCATACGGACGGACAAGATGCATCGACCGAAAGTCAAATGAAACTGAACTGATTTTGGGGGTGTACATTTTCTTCGAAGGAAGTTAATGTAATTTTGCCATAATGATTTATATCCTAGAAAGTCAGCATCTCGCACAAAGCTCGCGCACAACTCGCAATATTTTTGGTGCACAAAGACGAGTCACACAGTGAAGGTATAATGGTGGCCTATATAAATTATCATAAATTAGGCTTACTGGCCATTACTTTACAATATTTCAAACAGTTTCTTATTTTATTTTATTACAGAAATATTTCAATACTTACATTCCTTGATAAGTTTGTATGCATTTCAGGTTTCAAACAAAAGAATTACAGGTTGACCGTTATAATCGAAGAAACAAATTCCTGGTCATTTCCCGGTTTTTCCCGTTTCGCAAAAATTTTTCACGGTCAATAAAATTAAAGAATTAGAACTCGAAGGCTACCATTTTCTCATTTGAAGTAATAAAATCCGAACAGCGAAGAAAAGCACTCCAAGTGCAACGCTTGAATTTTAAAATTTGATAATTGAAGTTTAAAAGTGTTTTAGTTCAAAAAGTTTGTATTAAAATGCTCTCTAATTTACACGTATAAAATGGAAGGTACAATGCTTTCCATTTCTAACAATTCAGTTTCGAATTCTTTAATTTTTAAATGTTTCAGTCTTCGAGACTGCATTTCAAAGTTCTTTAAACTAGAAATATACGCTTAAAAACAAACATCTAAAATGGGAATTTTTTGAAACTTAAGATTTTTTAAATTACGGATTATAAACAGAATGATATCACAATTGGAAGATAACACTTTAAAAAATTATTTAAGAATCTATTGACAATTTACGGGCAAAAAATAGATTAACTGTCATTTCTCGGTTTTGCCGGTCTTAAAAAATTCCCTGTTTCCCGGTCCAGATGCCTGATGGAATATCATTCAATAATTCTTGTGGTTTAATTTATTTTTAATGAAAAATGAATGAGTGAAACTTTTTGATTATTATAATACTACGAGATGGCCGCATAAAAACAAGAATCCAATCTAAGAAATAGATAATAAAATACGTGGTACACAATTTTCGGAAAAAATTGTATACAAGTCAGGTGTTTGCAAGAGCTTTGAATATAAATGAGAACTCCATTAGTTCGAGATAGAGAGAGAGAGAGAGAGAGAGAGAGAGAAACGCACCATAAAGTAGAGTAAAAGGAAAGTTTTTTTTTCAGAAAATCCAGGGGACTGGGGAAAGTGTCAGAAAGGAGTGAGGGTAAACTGACCTGACCAGTCCAAGTTGCCCTGACGTCACTTTCTACCAAAAGAAATACCAAAAAGACGGGGGTTAACTTTTTCTGAGTAATACGTGTAAAACGAGCGACTGACCCCCATGAGCAATGCGACTTGTGTGCGGCTCGTGACCTGCGATTTCCCGCCAAAAATTTCAATCATACGTGTTTGTAGTACAAAAATGTTTGTAACTCTTACAGTGTAAATTGAAGCTTAAACAAATTTTAATTGGGCAAATTATTAATTTAAACTCTCAATAATTTACACATATCAAATAGAAGCTTTTAACACTTTTCAATTGAGTGCAATTAAACTGCAAAACTTAAACTTTTACACTTTTATAAACTTAACAGTTCAAAGATTTCTTGTTAAAAAATGTTAATCCACGCCATCATTTTGAATTCTCTAAACTAAAACGAATCCTCCATTTTTAACTCGCATTAATAAAAATGTTAAAAAATGAGACATGTTTCTCTTCCAACTCAGTAAAAACGTTAAAAAAAACAAATGCCTCTTCCTATTTAGAAAAATTTGAAAACACAAATTTCCCCCCTTCCAGTTCTATAAGAATCATAAAAATAAAAAAGGATCCCTCTTCCAATTCAGAAAATATTGAAAATCTAAATTTCCTCTCCTCCTACTCAATTAAAATTTTTTTTTTCGAATTCAGAAAAAAATCAAAAATTCTTTCCTTGAACACAGTTAAAATCTTGAAAAGAAAAAAAATGGCTTCTTCCAATTAAAAAAAAAAGTTATCCCTTCGAACTCAATAAAAACCTTGAAAATATAAAATGTACTGCCAATTTAACAAAAATTGAAAACTAAAATTTACTCGTTTTAAGCTTGATAAAAATGTTAAAAATACAATACTTCCCATTCCTCCACTCAATAAAAAATGAAAACCAACAAAGTTCCTCTTGCAATTGGGGAAAAAATTAAATACCAAACTTTATTTTAATTTTTGTAGTTTCAAATTAATAATTCTCAATTGTTATTTAACGTTTCAATCAAAATTGTAACATTAAAAATTTTAATGTTTCACTCTGAAATTTCTACCATTCAAGGCTTTCTATTCCAAACAATTCAATTTAAAATTGTTTAGTTCTGAATATTTGATTTATAGTTGCTCATTTAAAAATTTCTAACTGAATGGGTTAAAAATGGAATATTTTAGTCTGAAATAATATTTGAATATGATATTAAATTGAATGAAAGCGTTTAATTATGAATATATTAGTTCTAAGTTATTTTCACATTGAAAATAATTTATAAAGTTTCAATCAGACATTTCAATTCGGTTAATTACTAAGGCTTTTATATTTAAAAAGTTCAATTTTTAACGTTAAAATTTGTGAATTGTTTAATTTTGTCCAGATTTAGAATCGTATTGTAAAATAATGATTGTGCAATTTTGAACACTCCAACTACAGTTCGGCTTAAAAATCATTAATTAATTTATATTTGCAGTTGATCAACTTAAAACGTTTTTATAAACGATTTCAAATTTCAGACGCTTTTAATTGTATATTCTTAAAGTCTTCAGGACTAAATTTTCAAATTCTTTCAGTTAAAAATTTACGTTTAAAAATGAAGATGTAAAATGGAAAAATTGTCAATGGAAATATTTTAGAATTAAGTATTGTAAACTGAATGCTGTGGTTACTTTCATGAATTGAGGAATATCTTTATTTGATTTTATATATAAAAATTATACCGTTCCTACACAGTTATATATTTATGAGGATAGAAAAAAAGATTATTCATAATTAACTCGCGTAATTGTGTTATACACTGTTAGAAATTTCCTGAAATTACAGTCAGTTTTCAATGACTTGTGTCACTGAAATTTCATAATTTGGCTTTGAAAATTAATTTGAGACCACATTCATTAATTTTCAGTGACACGAAACTTAATTTTGAAGAAAAAGTTATTGAAATTTCATAAAGTTGACCCTGAAACCTGTTTCAATTGCTTGTACATAAAATATTATTGGTGGCTGAATAAATTTCACTGTGATTTACGTAAATTTTATAAACATGCATTGAAAATAAAGTAACATTTTTTATTAAATTTAATAAACCCAAATAAAAATATGAACAAAATATAAAAATAATTCATGAAATTAAATTTAGAAGCTCTGTATGTGATATATTTTTCTATCGATTAATAAATTTTTTGCAATTACGTGTACAAAATTGGTTTTACTTTGTCATTTCGAAAGAAGTGATTTCAGAGAACTGCTATTAAAAAAGTTTCAATATTTACATTGAATATCCATGGAATATTCATGAACATTTACAAAAAATTCAATGCGCTATCTCTTATAATAGTTTCAAAACTTACATTGAAATTTCAATAAGGCTATTTAAATTTCAGTGTTGCATGGAATTTCAATGAGTTTTTCACTGACCGTAGTGTAAAAGCTTCACTAACATTTCCATGAAATTTTGTGAACATACTGCTAACAGTGTACTTATTATAGTGGTCTAAAAAAAAAAATTTTCTTCTAAAATTGCTCGATCCCCTAAAACTTTTTCCTTTTCGTGTAATCCATTAATAGTGGCAATTTAAAGAGCAATTTTATGCGAAAATCGACTTGAGAGATCCCTAAATATATATCTTTTCAATAATGCAGGAGGGCAAATATTTTGGAGGGTAAAAAGCCTTTTCGGACGACGCTTTATTCCTATTTTTTACCACTTTTAATAAACTCAGTTAATTATAATTTAACCATTCACAGATGGATCACCAAAGGGTTTTTTTTTTTAAATATTATGTAACACGTTGAAGGGATATAGGATTAGAATTGCTCTAAAAAATACGATGCCTAATACTCAGGGAAATAATACTTTGGAAAAATCTATAGACACCTGGACAAAACCTGAAATTGCCAGGGAATTTTTTTTACACAATTTGAGTGGATGCCCTGAGATAATTCTAAGGATGATATTTTTTAATATTTTTATTAATAAGTTTCAATATATAAAATATCCACAAATAGGTATGCGAAATTGATAATTCGCTGCATAAATTCACGTTCTCAGGACTCTGCTTTTAATTTTGTGTTTTAAATTTTGAAATAATTCTGATGCAAACTTTCAATTCAGTTCTTAAGTTTCTGAAAGCAAAATTTTCATGCAAATGTTCGTCGCGTTAGTAGTAGTAGTATAAACGTTTATTCTTCAGCCTGTTGGCCTTAAAAAATTGACTTGCTTACAGTTTCCTTTTTTTACACAATTTTCCTTAAACTAAGCCTTAAAACTAACATCCTTCCATACCTTATCTCTAGGATCGCACGCTATTATCAACTTGCCTTCCTCGCTTCGCCTCGCTCGCATGTCCCTACTCTCTCGCTTCCGCGTCTACCACCTAATGCTTATCTACTATTTACAATATTTACATGATACTTATATTTACTTCCTCTACTGCTACTGCCCTTTTGTCCCCCGTTTCATGCATCAATACCTCTATGCTCATTTCACTTCTTTCCACCTATACGCACTCCTTCAACCAGTGCTCCACTTTTGCATACCCCTTCCCACACAGTTCACACATCCTCTTTTCCATAGAGAGCCAGAAACTATTAAAATCTTCCATGCATCCACATCTCATCCTCGCTATAAGCACCTGACTTTCTTTTTCTCCTTTCTCACACAAATATTGCGCTCTCGCCCATGACATAATCCACACATAATTTCCGTTAAACCTTGACTCTCTTATCCTCTTTTCCCCTGCTGTCTTCTCTCTCTCTCCATGCCGTTTTTCTTAACCAACTCATATACCTGCCTTCCTTCCTCATGCATCCTTCTCACTTCATCCATCTGTAGTCTATTCGTTCTAAAATACCTTTCCCTTTCAGCCTCCATTTTCCCACCCCCTCTTCTGTTCTCCTTCTCCCACCGACACTCCCTGACCAACTCCCCGCTAGAATTCCTACACTCGTCCTCACCGTCACCCTCCTGGCAATATAATTAGGCGTGTTCCTTGCCAACCCCAATGTCCACTTTACATACCTCTTCTGTGTCCTATTCTCCTTTCAAAATCATCTGCTAATAACTTCTTTCCCAACCCCCACACCTGCCTCATCACCATATTTGCCCTCCTCACTCTCTCTTTTATGTGACCATCCACTCCCCCATTCCTCCGAAACGAAAATCCCAGGTACACAAACTCCTTCACCTCCTACACCGCAACTCCCTTCCACTTCCACTACCCTCCCTTATCCCTCCCACCTCCTTTTCTGAACACCATAACCTTGGACTTTTCCGCATTCAGCTTTAACCTGCTCTTACCCAAGTATCTTCTCAACCTCTTCATCTTTTCCTTTAACGCCTCCTCACTTCTAGCCAGCAACACTATGTCATCTGCATACGCTAGTGACCAAATTCTAACCTCTCCTATCCTGACTCCTTGTACCACCCCGGCCTCTGAATTACTTTCCATATCCGCAATTAAACGCGCAAAAAACATTAGGCTAAGCGGACGCCCTTGCCTTAATCACCTATTCATTCAGAATCCCTCCAAAATCCCCTCCCCTCCTCTTACCTTATCTTTGGTCTCTTCATGTATCTCCTTTAACTTCTCAATCAGGCCTCTCTTCACTCCCCATATCCTCCATGGCCTCCCACAACCTTCCCCTATCCACCGAAGGAAATACACCTTTGAGACCTACGAAAAATGCGTACACTCTCGCCCCCTTTTTAGCCAATTCTCTATCCACCACGTGCTGCAGAACGTAGATATTGTCGATAGTTCTCCTACCCGCCCTAAAGCCCGCCTGCGTTTCCGGCAATATTCCTTTCCCCTCGACATCCTTCCGCAGCCTCTCCGCTACCAACATCGCGTATACTTTATACGCCGTATTCATTAGCGTAATTCCTCTATAATTTTCCTGGCTGTTCCTGTCTTCTTTCTTATACAGTGGCACTATTAACCCTTCTCTCCACCCGCCTGGGAATCCCTCCCCCCTCCATACTTTCTTCACTATATCCTTCAGCCTCTCCCTAACCTCTTGTGTACTAGACAGCCATGCTTCGTTCCCTGTCCCATCCAGCCCTGCTGCTTTTGACCTTGTTAACTTCCTTATCTGTTTCTCTTTCTCCTCATCATCCAACTCCTCCATCTCTGCCTCCCGCGTTCTTCTACTCCCACCATCCCTCTTCCTTGAATCTGAACCCTGAAATGATTCTTTAAAAAACTCCCTCCACTCCTCACTCCCTATCTTCTCGCTTATCCCCACTCTACGCTTTCT
>JAABKJ010005549.1:0-22924 GCA_011634705.1 Andricus grossulariae | reverse complement strand
AAATATTAATTAAGAGGCTGTATATTAAATTTCATATACATGTATATTGATCAACTTTTAGAAAAGTCAGGTAATTTTACTTTCAACCAATTAAAAATAATGATGGCAGTAATTTTCAATTCTAAATGATAAGGCATAATATTTTTCTCTAGTTAAACATGAATCATACTGGGTTTTAATTGAAAAAGTTCAATTACACGTATTATTAATACACCTAACCTAAAAGCAATGGTACTCACGTTAAAATTGTGACATTTACAGTGAATTTTCAAAAAAATTCCACCCGATCATAAATAAGAATTTAATCTATGAATTTTAGGTCATTACTTTAGTTTTAAATATTTGACCAGATTTGGGTGCATCAAGGAACTTTCAACTTTCATGCACTGTGTTTTACTATACATGTATATTAATTCTACAAGATAATGTATATTAAATTTATTACACGTATATATGCATATTGCTTCCATTAAATTTATTGTGAAATCGCTATAGAAATTTCTAACAGTGTAGATTATAATTCGTATTTCAAATTCTGATCGTCTCTAATTCGTATTTTTTGCATATTCTGCATTGCAATTTTTTTTTATATGGATTAATTAAAATTCATTAAAGCTTTTAATCTGTTGGAACTTACATGACATAGTAAAATAAAGTTTGTTTTCTTGACAAACACAGTTTTAACAGGAAACGTGTTTTTTCACTGCATAGGATAAAAATTTATAACACTTAGTTTCCGATAAATATTAAATTTTTGCATTCACTAATTGTTTTAAAATATGAAAGACAATAGTGAAATCCTTTTTAAGTACAAATTAGGATGCATGTTAAAATTCTACCTGGTTCCGAGAGTTCGCGACACTAGCGCACCCTAGATGTCAGATCCCAATAGCAACCAAATCGTTTCGTTGTCCCAACCAGAGAAAATAAAGATAGGATATTCCGAGAGTAATTTGAAGTTTTCGAGGAATCATTATCCCCGGATAGAAACAAAGGAATGAACCTTGAAGGTTTTATTTCTCATTGGAAATCAATAACTGGAGTAGCTGGTGGTCTGTTCAATTTGATACTCGAGACGAAGTTATCGGCAGTATTATTGTTGCACGTACGCTGAAAAATGAGAACCACTGAGTACCGTGGATAATAAACGTTCGGAGCGTGACCGGCACGGAGACTGAAGCGCAGGATAAAGCCGGTTATAATTCGAAGAGCCACGACCAACCTAAAGTCTCGACTCGACTCGACGGTGCAGATGCAGGAACGTGCTGCTGCTGCAATATTCTCAAAGAAGCACTTATAGAGCTTATTTCACCTTCATTTATTCTGTATTCTTTTCGTTTATGTTTTACGCTCCAAGCCTGTGGTCGGAAAAGTTGACATGCGTTTATATGTTTTATGCCCTTGGAAATGAAAGTTCACTGGTCTACGTATATTGATTAGACTTTAATGGTCGGATACCGTGTGCGCAGAAAAAACTTGTCGAGAAAGAGAATAAATTGGATTTTTCGGGCGCTTTCAGTGTGCACGAATGTTAACAATTCTGCAATCGAGCACAGTAATACAAGAATCTGAATTTCAGTAAAAAAGTAGGTTGACTTTCAGATGTAACCAAAAGGATCATTCGCCGGTTGGAAGTAAATTGATGATTGTAATATGACTTCCAGTTACTCGCTCGGTTGAAAGTCAACCGCTTTATGCACGTAAAATGAATATTTTATGTTAATTTAAGACACAAATATTGTTCACTTTCCGTTAAACCTTCACTTAATACTTTTTGAGTTTATAACATATCCTACTTATAAAATACCATAAAATAATAAAAATAAGGTAAGCAAATGTATTTCCCATATAAACTTGAACTTTTCTTTACCTTCATGACAATGTATTTCTTGGAATTTGACTCAGCTTCAACTCATGAAAAAATTTTCGCAAACGACGTACATGTTCAACACACAGATTTAAACAGGCATCGATGAACACTGGCTTTTTTTAATTGCTGGATGTCAACAAATTTCAAAACACTTTTGTTTTATTTAAGTAAAAACGTTTCACAAACGACTTAAATATACTCATATCCAACTTACCAAGGTCCACGCGTCAATCGACATTTATCTTAAGTGTTCGTGCATCGAAGTTCGCGCATGCATTTCTGCTAGCTCAAATGAATTTCAGAGTGCACGACTAAAAATCATTCGAAAGTTAACATACGTACCATTTGATCATTGTATTACTACATATTTCAGACAGAGACACGATTTTAAAGACCAATTTATCGTTGAAATTAATTGATTTACTTCATTTAAGTTAAAGATGAAATTCAGTTATTCTTAAAATTCAGATTCTGGTATTGCTGTACAAGTAGTGAACTTTGAATAATATATATATATATATATAATATACTTGATTCCATATATAGAACCAGTTAAACCTGATTCTTTATACGGACTTATCCAAAATCGATTCCATACTGTATGGAGCAGTTGAATTATTAATTGTAAGCCTTTACTTTGAGATATAAAAAAGTGCTAATATTGTGAAAATATGAAAGTGAAAATATTTATTTGTAAAAATTGTTCATTTTTTGAAGAAGTGATCAAAAGTGAGTGACAGAAAGTAGAAAGTTATTCGTTAGCAGGCTTAAAATGAGCATATAAAAATGGCCTTACATTTGCAATTTCACAATTAAAAATTTGAAACTTTAGAATTTGATCTTTGAGTTAGGCATTCAAAACTAAATAACTAAACATTTTGTATGCAAATTTATTATTGTAATATAAAAATAATATTTTTATTAAAAAAGTAATCAACATTCAGTTATAATTTTTATAACGTACGATGTTTTTATACCACAGTTGCCAAATTTAAAAGTTTTGAAAATATTCCGCTATTATCAGGAGAAAAAACTCCATTTCCCTTTTTTAACAGCGTTATGCACTGGAAGCCTCTATCTACAATTTTCCTGTATGGATTTTGGTCGTATCAAGATTGACACTAAAAATATTTTCATATACCAGCAAATCCTTGCACAAAAAAAAATAGTTTGACTCGTGATGGACAATACATGTCAATTTGTCATAAAACTTTTCAATCGACATAGGGCAGCCATCCATTTTCAAAAAACGAATCCCAACGATGCTCGACTTCTTTTTTGACCTGCCACAAATGTAGCATTTTGTTCAGTTACCATAGAATAAACATAGTCATCCAGGGCAAACGCAATTTAGGCTTTTAGTAAAATGAGCGTGTAAAAGGTATATATGTATATAATATACCTGTATGTAGTGGAAAGGACCACAGAAATGCGAAGCCATCGCGGCGCTAGAACGCATGGCCGCGTGCATAGAATCTATGATGCTGGGAGTGTGCAAACGTACAAATGCATAAATAACCGTAGCTCGTGTGATATCCCTCGGACACAATTCACGGTGGAATCTCGCCCCGGGGATGGATTTTGTTGCTTCACTTTGAACCACGTCGCAATCTACCTTCAGCTTCACATACCCTTGTGCAGGTCACGTGCGTCACGCTCCTATATGTACAATTACAGTGCACATATGTACGTTTTACGTAGGTAGCTACTAGCTAGGCCACGTTTGTATGTTGATGTTTATGAACGCACGCTTCGTGCCTGAAAACTGTGACATACGTGTAACGAACGAATTCGTGACAAGATGGGAGTCAAGCTGAAATACACTGGAGAAAAATATAATGCTAGAGAATAAAAACTGTTTTAAAACAACATTTTTCGACATCCTGCCGAGTAGGGTGTAGCGTAAAACACAAATTTCAGAAAATAAAAGACCCTGGGGTCCTATTATTTTAATTTGGACGGTCCCGGGGCATGAGCGCGTAAGCGCCGAAACCCAACATTTTCGGGAGACCCAAAAAGCTGTCTTATTTTAACGCATCTAACTTGAAAAACAAAACTGAAATGGCTTTTGGATTATTATTCAGCTCTATTAAATCGTGAAAGAAGCGCTTTAAAGAGGCCACAATTTCTGAAAGGAAGAGTGCGCCCCAAAAAAACGCCGATTTTTCCTCATCAGAAAGAGTTGCATACCTTCCCTCCCCTACTTCCCCTCCTTTCACCCACATACCCTCCTTTCACCCACATCCCCTCCCTTCCATCCTCTCCTCTTACTTTTACCTCTTACTTAGCCCCTGGCAGTCCGTCCATCCGTCCGCCGTACTTTTTTCAAGAAGGGAAAGTTAGGGAACTCATAAGGAGAGGGGAATTATGAGAAATAAGGGTGGAAGTGAGGGGAAAGTAAGGGAGGTAAGCAGAGTAAATGAAGTTTTGGAAGTAGGGGAAGTGAGGGGAAATTAAGGTAGGGGAAGTAGAAGTGGTGGGAAATGAGGGGAGGGCAAGTAGAGGTCGTGAGGGGAGTGGAACTATGGGAAGTGAGGGATAATGAGGGGTCAGAGGAAGTAGGGGGAGAGGGGAAATAGTGGAATATTGGCAGTAGGAGGAAGGGGAGGGAAAGTATGGGAGGGGGAGGTTTGAACGACTTTTGCATCTCTTAATAGGCTACAAAACCCATTTTTGTAGGCGCACACCTGTCTATGAATGATCTAAAAATAAGTTGGATTATGGAATGTCAGAAGAAGAAGTTGCACAAAATTAGTGACAGCGTCGAAAATAAAATCGTTTGATGTTGCACATTTTGGGGCGGAAGCACGCTCGGCGAGAAAAGAATGATCTAGGCGCGCACGAGCTTTTTTTGCACAGCGCTGTACTTGCAGCACATGTTGCACGCGTCCATATGAGTTCACACGACAAGCACACGTGTTCGCGTGTAAACGACTTTATCATACCGATCGGTCAGAACCTTACTTTAAATACGTCTCATGCTGGCAATGCGACGGGGCAAAGAATTGTAAATCAACTGTTTTTAATCGATTTACGGCATTTACAAAAGTTTTATACATTTTTCATGTAGTACCTTTTATTCTGGAAAAAACTGAAACATGTGCAGGTCTCAGACTCACCACACTGTTGACACTTTTTTGAGCGATAACACTATTTTGCTATTATTTCGATCAAAATAACACTAAAGACACTATTCTCTCACAATTGTCCACTATTGCTTTGTGACATTATTTCTGTGAACAGTCACAGGGGTACCGTGAATTTCTTGAATTCCGTGAATTCTGCGAATTATTGGAATTCCGTGAATTCCATGAATTCTGCCAATTCCGTGAATTTCATGAATTCCGTGAATTCCATGAATTACGTGAATTCTATGAATTCCTTGAATTCCATGTAGAGTACGTCAAAAGTGCCGTACAATTATTTAAACCGGTACTGACAGTGCATACACTTCAAATCATAAAAGCTGAGTAATTTTATTGTGTTTAATCGTAAAACATTTTATTAATCTAAAATAAATAAATGAATTATTTTAAAATGTAGGGAAATTTAATAATTTGTTATATATAAAATAAGATGAACGTCGTAGATTTATCAACAGCCAATCAGAAACTGGGAAATCTTTGAAATTTATTAACCAAAACATGGCACAGGCAATAAATTTGTCGTTTAATGCCAGCATAAAAGTCAAACTCAGATAAATTTCTTGTGCTGTTTCATTCTGTCTTATTTATGCTTTTTTGTCGATAATTTGTTATTCATAAACACGGCATTTGTGAAAAAAATGTCTAGTAAATTTTATTTCCGATCGTATTCTGGTCCTGAGCTCTTATTTTTTTAATTAGAATTTAAACAATTTTTATTTTAAGTCGTTTTAAATCAATAATTGTTTAATTGTTATTTATATATCAAAATTAAAAAGTTTCACTCACAAATTAAAAATTAAAAATAACTGAAATTCTAACGTTCAAAGTTTAAATTTAGCACTCTGAAATTCTAATAATTCAAATCCTTCCATTTGAAACAACTCAGTTTCAAATTGGTTCCTTTTGAATATTTGATTTATAATTTCTCATTTTAAATAGTTAAATTTTACTAAAAATTGAAACAATGTTGTTTTTTAAATTGAAAATTTTCAAATTGAATGCGTTATAAATGGAATATTTTCGATTGAAACAATATTTGAAGAGGATTTGAAATTAAATAAAAGCTGCATTTTAACACAGTATTGAACTTATCATTTAAAAAAAGTTGAAGTCGAATTTATTTAAAATTGCATTTATGTCATGTGATAACAAATTTGTGGTATTTTAATTGACGTTTTTGTGATTATCAAAATATTTATTTGTGCTGACAAATTTTTAATTAAATTTTTTGTTAAATTTTACACTTCATTCATGTAAGAAATTATTTTCGATGTTTTACTATTTTGATAAAATAATATTAATTCTGTGAATTTTTATAATATCTTTTAATACTTTTTAACTAATTATGAGGTACTAAAAAAAACGGGAAAAACTTTAAATCCAATTCAATTTTGAACAATTTCCATAGTTACCAGCAAATCTCAGAAATTACTGAGCGTTTTCCTTAATTGATTAGACACTACAAAAAAATTCTATTGAATCCAAAGTACTCAATTTCGCGCTCGTTTAAAAGCAGATCTTATGGATTCAAATTAATATACTATACTTTCGAACTCATAGCATCACTATTAAGCCGAAATAAATAATTATAGTTTCATTAAATATTCATTTTAATCAGTAGTTTTCAATAAATTAAAACATAATAATGTAATTTAGCTGGATTGCGGCGACGCACATTATTTTCCTCAATTTCTCAAGATCAATAAGGGGTTCTAGCTTTCGTGTCTTTATTGTGGCCTTTATCTCTGACTGAAATAGGGAACAAGCATAAATACAATTATGCCTCATAAAGTAGCGGGTAAATAATCTTAGCACGAACAAGTAAATACAAACCAAAGGTACTTCTCAAGAGATTTGTGTGCGTGTCGAGAAGCAAATAGAAGGGTGTGATTCATAATAGGTGTAAATCACTAAAATGAAAAATATAAAATTTGGTCAAGTACATGATAAAAAATAATATCTATGTACACCTATTATATTGTATATGGATAAAATTGTCCAAAAATAGGTCACTTCTGACAACAGAAACTTTTTTGCAACAAAAAAACTCGAATTGTATATTTTTTGTACTCTAGTTTGTTAACTAAAAATATTAATTCAGATTTAGAAAATTAAGAGTTAAAGACTGAAATGATTAGCTACATATTAAAAAAGATGAGAACATGAGACATTTTCATAAATGGAACCTTTTTTATTTTGTTACCAGTTAGAAATTTATTTCTTCACAAGGACACAGATTCGGTTTAAAATAAATTATAGATACAAATAAGACAATATATCTTAAATTCATAGAAGTCATAAAATAGTGTTTGTGAAATAGGAAGAGGATGGATAAAATAGCATAGTAATGAGAGAAAATGGTATGATAAGATATACACAATATCATAAGGATGGTGGAAAATGTCATCATAATGGGGCAAAATAGTAAAAGGGATGGAATAATAAAAAAATGGGAACATAATGTTATAGGAACAGGGTGTAATGTAATAAGAAGAATACATAGCATCACTTAGAGCAAAAGTTAACTTGAAAAAAAAACATCATCTTGCGTGTTTTGTTTTGAACAACGTGAATACTATATCTTTTTTATACAAACATAATTATTTGGCTGCAGGATTAGATGAAGTTAGTCGCAAAAGGATAATGTTTGCTGCCAAAAGATTCTTTTTCAGACAAATGAAAACCCTCTTAACCTTAAATTTAAGAGGAAATTCTATTTGTGTCAAGAAACATCCTTTGGCACAATAGGACATTTCTCTGAGTGATAGAGAACATTAAAAAAATATAGGGCCAATTGTCATAAGTCTGTGGTATCATGGTCTAATTGCGGGACAAAAGAGCAAAAGTGCGAAAAGGTGAAAGCATGGAAATAATTTACAAATATGTGGCTCCTTGCCAAAGGGAGGAAAATAATGGCATAAGGATGGGAGACATGGTATACGAATTGGGTAAAATTTAGATGAGGATATGACAAATTGGCATATGGAGGGGAAAAATGGGATAAGGATGGAACAAAGTGGGGCAAGGATGGGGAAAATGAAATTAAATAAAGGGCAACATAACATACGAACGAGATAAAATAGCATAAGGAGAGGGTGAAATGTTATGAGGATGGAGCAATGAGGGTAGGGGAAAAATTGAATGAGGATGAGGCAAAATGGCTCAAGAAAGAGCAACATGTTATATGGAGGGAACAACTTGTCGTAGTGGGGATGGGAAAAATGAGATTGAGGAAGGAACAAAATAACATAGGAACTGGGTAAAATAGCATGAGGATAGTGAAATGCAATGAGGATGGGGCAAAATGGATTATGGAGGGTTAAATGGGATGATGCTAGGAAAATATGGGATAAGGATATGGAAAAATGGCTTAACAATGGTACCAAGTGATATAGGAGGGAACCAAAATTTCGTAAGGAGGGAACAATTTTTGGGTTAGTACCGAGAAAGTGAAATACAGATGGAAAAAAATAACATAATGATAGGGCAAAATGGCATAAGGGTAAGACTGTGGGAACATGACATAAGAATGTGGTAAAGTGGCTATTTCTCGTCAGTTATTTATAAACGTAATGTCTACAACATAGATGTGGTATATATGGTAAGTATGTAATAGATATAATATATAATAATGAATTCATTGGATGTATAAACAAAGATAAGATCAATAAAATTGATTTATGCCCTGAATCATCGATAGATTACGAAGTATTATTGTGGACTATCTTTGGAAATCGCGAGAGTTGAGCTTATGGTTGGGAAAGGAGTTAAAAAGAGAGTGGGATGATATATGGAGGAGTAGTACAATGAGTGAAGTCGTCGACTAAGAAACAAAGCATGAAGAGGACGTGAGGCAGTGTGAGAGAATCAGTGGGGTTTTGGGATGGGAATGACTGGGGGGGGGGGAGTCTGAGATGAGAAAGGAGTAGTAGGGCATCAGACTATGTTTGCGCTCGTCGCTAGTTTGTTGAACCCAACTGATCCACCATGTATTCCACACACAGCGACAGTTTTGCCACGATAAAATCGTGCGTTTATCACGGCGTCGTTCATGACTTATTCAATGCACGACGCCGTAGGGCATAAATGCGTGGTGGGTATCCACAATGACGTTTGCCTCCCGCGAGAAAATCCTCGACAGAAACGCTAAGAATTGGATTTGAATCCTTCTTAATAAATTTCTTTGAATGGGGTCTGTAACGTTACTCTCTGCCTGTAGTCGACAACACCTCGATGCAGTCTGCAATGTTTCAAGTTTTAAAAAATTGGGGTTGAACAAGAAGCCGAACTTAAGAGAACGGCAGCAATGTCTATGGCTTATTAACCTTATTTATTAAATTTAGACTAAAAAAATCTTTAAAAACATAAACTCAAAGAAAGTCAACTTGTGCAACGTTTCTTCCGCCAATTTTCACGATAAAAAATTATTTTTGAAAAAAAATGGTATGATTCGCGAGAAGAAATGAGCCATGTTGCCTAGTACGCACCATTTTTTTAATTTAAGATACCAATAACTATACTGTTTATGACTATAACCTAGTTTCTTTTCGTCATTCAGAAAATCGGCTAACTCGAAAAAAACTTGAGTTCAAGTAGCCATAAAAAAATCATTTTGACATGCACTAAAAATGATATTTTATAAGCTTATTCATTTTCGCTGTGCCAACCTTCATTTCAGGAACTCATAAATTAGCAACTGTAATTGAATTCCATAATTAGTAATCAGAGCAATGCAATTTGTAATTTACGGAATAAGGTACCCGTGAGTGATGTTCTCTGTAAATCGGAGTTATTCAAATTTTTATGATAATTCATTGAATGAGTTTTTATAATAGTAATTATTAAAAATTAAATAATTTTTAGTTAAAATATACAGAAGTCTCGAATGGAATTTTTCCCAGTAGAAAAACATGTAATCTAATATTAAATCAATTACCTTTTCTTTTGAATTTATTCTAAGTATTATTTCTTACTTGTTTCAGGTAAGCAACCAAACGCCAATGACATATGTTCTAAGTTCATAAAGCCGTAAGTACATTATATATAAAATGCAGGTAGTATCGTATTTCACTTAATTCTCGATTTTTTCGTTATGAAAGCCTGATTACGAAAGCGCTTAGCTTTAGATATGCTATAAATATAATGAATCAGATTTTATTTGTTGA
The DNA here is from genome assembly GCA_011634705.1 of Andricus grossulariae. Classification (NCBI taxonomy): domain Eukaryota; kingdom Metazoa; phylum Arthropoda; class Insecta; order Hymenoptera; family Cynipidae; genus Andricus; species Andricus grossulariae. The sequence continues at coordinate 12,743 of JAABKJ010005549.1, read as the reverse complement.
ACGAATTTATAAAGCGCCATTATTATGAGAGGTTGACCTTCGACTTACTGAATGGATTCTCTGTCGGGGCTAAAAAAAGAATTGATTGACTCAATTGAGAAACGATTGTATAAAGAAATATCTGTTGTGCTCAATCATAATTCGATTAGCTTAATTGATTTTTTTAATGATCAAAATTCTATTCAAAAGATTCTTTTCATCTCGGATCAAAAAACAGTAAACACTAAACATGTGTTTAAGACTTCAGTAAAAAAAAAAAGTTAAAAAGAAAAGTATTCGTTGCGATTCCCATTGGTAATATCGATAAAAATTTGATAAACACCTTATTTAGAAAAACAGGAGCGATCAACTGTCAATCGATAATGAATTAAATTGAAGCAGGACAGATAACACGCACTTGCAAAATCTGATAAGGTGATAAGAGGTCGCGTGTCGCCTTAAAAATAACGGCTCATATATTCTTATCTCGTACATTAATGTTTGCACGCATATCATAAAATAAAGTAGCTTCAAATATGCTTTAATTTTACATACTTAGTATTCCAAAATATGGGCCTAAATGTAAATTTGATTAAGTCTTATTCCGAACTCAGTACTGCTTATCCTAATGCGGAAGCTTAAGATTTAATGTTAGCATTTATTTTCTCTGATGCATTACATGGTGGTTACTGAACGAGAAACCCGGGAATTTTTTGTGATCCGTAAAGATCCGAAAAATTACAGTAAATTTATTTTTTTACCGGGCTTACATTTTGAAGCACTCTTAATTTTAAATAGGTAAATTTGAAAGCCTTAATGTAAAATCGTTTAATTATGAAAGATTGAGTCAAACACTTTTAATTTTTAAGTGTCTAAATTTCTATTGGTTTTATTTGAAACGTTACGAATTGAAATGTACAATTTTTAAACGGTCATTTCAAGCCTACCAGCGAGTCATATTTTCACTTTTATTCGCTTGTTTTTAAAACACCTCGTAAATCACTTTGAGGCTTCTTTTTTAAAATATGATTTTAATTGATTATTCAGATGGAAAATTGCTGAAAATTCCTTAAAAAATTTTGGTTTCAATTTTCAATTGCTCGAAATTTTATAATTTATAAATAGAGGGCCTTAATAGCAGGGTGCACAGTCTTAACCTTTTTTTCTCAGTTTCCCCTTTTCCCCCTATTCTCAAAAAGCTTCCCCTTTCCCCCCTTTCCTCTTTAAATTTACGATATTTGAAAATACAATATTTGAATTACGTGGAAAATTCTCTGAAATTCGTAAGCGTACCCATTATTGAATAATTAAAGCAATTATAGAACTTAAATCAATTAATTATGAATTTTTCCTATTGGTTCAAAAATTATGACGAATTTGTTATGTTTACAGCTTTTACTGCATACATTTAAAAAAAAGTTGAATCTTTCGAACCTGAAATTTATTCAACTTGAACCAAGGAAACATTTTATCATTTTGCTTTTTCGGATAAAGCTTTTGTCGTGATTTAAGATTTTTGGGATTTCATTTTTTTTTGCGATTTGGGAACGTTGCAAACACCAAGAAAAAAATGTTTCCCATGAATAAAAAATAATAACATGTTTCTATGGTTCAAGCTGAAGAAATTTCTAGTTCGAATCAATCCAAAAGACATGTTTTTGTACATTTCAAAAAGTTCTAAATAAGGCAAAATTTATTTTTGAATTTTAAACATTTTTAATTGTTAAATTTAAAAAAGAGAACAGAAGATATTAACCAATTTCAAAATTTGTTTTCTTTGCTTGTTTTGCATGTCGACCCACAAATTGATATCCCTCTCAAACGATTCAATTAATTTGAGAAATTTTTACTCCACTCTACTGAAGAGTGTAGTTTGAAATTTACATTGAAAGTATTAATTATAGTAAGGAAGAAATTACAAATCTTGGAAAGAAATATTTATGAGAACGATGTTAAACATATTAAAATTGTCTATTTAACTAATTTTATTTTTTTTTCTGACTTTTTTATATCACTGTAAATGGACTTCCAACGACCTAAGTATATCCAATTTTTAAAAATAAATTTTTGAATGGCAGAAATCATGGAAAATTATTTAAAAGTTTGTTCTTTTCGACATGTAAAAATACATATTCAATTTTTCCCCTTTTTTAGTGAGAAAATTACCCTATTTTCTCTTTTTTGAGCTCCTTTTGCGCTGTGATCCCTGTAATAGTTATAGAAGTTTTAATGCGTAATGTACAAACTTGAATAATTTTAGGTCGAAACTTGATCAGTCTTTTCATACTTGAACGACTGTAAAGTTACGATTTTCAAAATCGATTAGAATAAGGTAGAAAATTAATTTTTAATTAAAAACACCTCCAGTTGGATACAATTTCTAATTAAATGAGAAAAAAGTCAAGATTGAAATTTACCTCGTAAAATTTCAAATTGAAATCTTAAATTGCCCTAAATGTTAAATTGCTTATTTTGTAATAAACTCGGTATGAAAATGTCCAATTTGAAATTTTCTGTTGAAGACTTCGAAATGTCTTGAATTTGAAAATTTAAATTACCCGGAAATAGCAGAGAACTTTGCGAAAGGCCTTCAGAAACGTGATCTCCAGCAAAGTCATCTTGTGTAATAAAATTACACAAAAAGACTTAATCGAGAAAAGTGAAGTTCATTTCTCGGTCAACTCTATAAACGGGGAATTTTTTTATGAGCGGAGTGGGCCACTATGAATAAAAATAAATGTAAAATCAGGGTGTCTAGGAGAATCAGAGAGAGGAAAATCTGATTACTTACGTTTTTTTAATGGTAACATTTTTTAACAGATATTGGTTAGTTTAAACAAAAATGATTATCATAAAGAGAAGACAAGGAGGAATAAAGAAGATAAAGATTTTTTTAATTTCCTCTACAATTGCTGTTGTTAATAAAAAAAAAATAGTTTTCAAAGAATATTTACAATATTTGAACAATATAATGATATTTGTGGTGGCCCACATTTTTCCTATACGTCAGTATTTCGAGGTATCCCAACCCAAAATTAAAAAGCGGCCATTTTCAGCCATATTTGAAACAGTATAAGAAGAGCAACGATTTTTTTCTTGAAACTGCTCACCCCAACGTTTAGTACGCCTTTTAACCTTTTTCCATTTTGGACCATTCCGAACCAACTCTGTTTTTCTGAGATATGGTACATCAATCATTTCAGTTTTGCACTGAAATACAAGCAAAGATGGCGAAGGAAGCGAATAAAATTGTGTTATTCTGTTGATAAAGAGTTTGGTATCTAAAGGTTTTTTGTTTGCAGAATCCGAATTTGAGCTCAGATTTTCAAAATTCGAGATGACGGATCTATGCTAGTTTTTCAATGTGAAACTGAAATGGTTAATTTGACAAATCGCGGAGAAAAAGCATCAGTTCAAGGTGATCTAAAGTGGAAACGAAAGGTAAAAATGTGTACTAAACGGTAGCGAAAGTGTTTTTAAGAACAAAAAATCGCTGCTTGTGTAATATTATTTCAAATATGGCTGAAACTGGAAATTTTTTCCCTTTGAGTTAGGATATCTCGAAATTATGAAGTATAGGAAAAATTTGGAGAACGAATTGGCTTTTAGGACATCAAAATTCTTCCGGGTCACCTAGTCCGGTCTTTGGGTAGAAATTTTGTCTGCCTGTGTAATTGTTTTCTTCTCGACATAAAGTTTGTGTATGTATAATATTAAAATCCCATTTCTATAGGTTAGTTTGGGATGAATTGCAGCAAGACATCTTTAAATTTGTGGGGGACAACACTGTGGATGGGGAAAAGCCGGGAAATTCAAATTGCCTGAACACTAGACACCCTGCGCATTCGTCCCATAAACTTTTCTATTGCACATTAGAAATTCATTAGGAAGGTTGATTGTCGGCTATTAACGTTAGTCCTGATAATAATTGTTTCGGAAGTTCAGACCAGGCGTATTTCACTGCCGAGTTAAGGTTGATTTAACGAGCACTTTCGTCTCAGTGCAAACATCACAGTCACAGTACAATTTCCTTCGATTCTCTTCTCACTCAGAGCATCGTCTCGGTTCTTTCGTCTTATACTCTTAGCATCCCCTCTTGGTTGAAAAGGTAGCAATAAACTAATCGTAAAAGCGAGGTAAGTGATTGCAGCCACATCTCGAGACTATGCAATTTCTGTCTATCTACTACAGAGACGATCTGGATTGGATAAAGAAAGGGGAGGGGAATGATGTATCGATTCGTTGTTTTCTGTCGTCGTCGTAAAACCGCAAAAGGCGTTACCTCGCTACGTATTATGTCACTATATAGTACTCGTATATCCCTGTCAAAGGCTTTGGGTCTTCGCGATATTTCTTCGCTCTTAAGGTGATCGATTTACCAAGGAGCTAACGAGCCATGCGACTTACGAAGACCTGTCTGTCGTTATTCAAGGATATCCGAGGATATCCTTGCAAAGTTCAAGCAGCATTTTGAACGCCTTGAATGTGTGGCTCAGAGAAGAGAAAAAGTAGATTTAGTATCCTGCTTGGAGGGATACTAATTTCAATTACAGTGACATACCGCTGATTATAAGAAGCGGATAAGGACTAAGGTCAGAGGTATGACTTCTTATTGGATTGCGACTTCGATAGGAGAGATCCATAGGCGAGGCAAAGCCGTTAAATGTGATCGACAATGAGATTTCGATATTTTATTCTTTGGTGGCTGAATAGCGTAGGACGTACGTGACTAATCGGATTAGAGAAGTTAATGTTTCATATGATCAGATTTAGAAAGTTAGAAGTTTGATGACTCTCATTTTTGAGGTTCTGATGACTTTGAAGTGAATAATGTACAAAGGCGAAGCTTGCTTTAAGAAATTTCTGCTATCACATTTATACATTAATTCATCATCTATTACCAAGCGTGTGCTGAAGGACACACTCTAAATTTGAATTAGTTAAAAGTGACTGATTCAAAGTCAATATTGACTGATTCAAATTATGCGAATTCGAAGAATGACAAACCAGTCAATTATACTCCCTGAAAATCAATTTTGAAGGTCAATTTTCAACCAGCAATGAACTGGTTAAATTTTTAAATCAACCAAATTGATTTTCAACAAGACAAAATTAATTTTTCACAAAATAGTTCAATTTTCAACAAAAGATATTAAGTTTCAAGTATATTGATGAATCTGCAAAAAAAAAAGGATTTTTTAACAAAAGAGTTCAACCTACATGATTAATTTTGCATAAAAAAGACAAATTATGAACAAAATACAAAAATTTGCAATCAAGAAAAAAGTTATTTCTTAAGAAAATAGTTAAATTTAAAACTAAAGAAGATCAGTTTTCAATCAAAAATGGAATATTTAATTTCAGTTAGAAAAATTAATTTTGACCCAAAAAAAAATCAAGAATATTTAACAAAATAGTTCAATCTTGAAACATAGAGATATGAGTTTTCAACGAAAGTGCTGAATTATAAAAAATGATGTTTTACTAAAGCACTTCAATTTTCAACCAAGTAGTTTAATTTTCAACCAAAATAGATGAATTTTCAAGAAAAAATGTCTTAATAGTTGATATTTTGAACAAAAGTTTTTTCAATTCAAAATCGAAAACAGTTGAATTTAACCAAAAAGACGAATTTTCAACAAAATAGGTGAATCCTGGACCAAATAGTTAAATTTTTAGCTACAAAAGACCATTTTTCAACAAAAAATGGAGTAGTTCAAATTTCAATTAACATAATTAATTTTCAATAAAAAAACGAATTTTCAATAAAGTAATATAATTTGCAACTAAATAATAAAATTTGTAGCAAAAAATATGTACGTATTTCCAATCAAAAAGATAAATTTTCTAACAAAAGGCGAATTTTTAACAAATTACATTTTTTTCAACTAAGAAAGATCTGTTTCTAACCAAAAATGGAATAATTAAATTTCCAGTGAAAAAATTTATTTTCAAACTAAAAAGAAAAATAATTTTTAACTAAAATGATGAATCGATAACGGAAAAAAGTGAATTTTTAACAAAGTAGTTCAACTTTCAACCAAGTAGTCGAATTTTTAACCAAAAAATATGAATTCTCAACGAAAAATGTAATAGTTGATGTTGAAACCAAAAGAGATGTTAATTTTTGATTAAAATGAATTGAATTCAACTAAAAAACTTAATTTTGAATGATATAACCAGAAACTTTCAGAAATTAAATCAGTCATTTTGATTGATATAATCCTTTACTTTCAATGTGTTTGTTCTAAATCTGAATCAGCAATAAGTACACCTCTAATTTAAGTTAGCGTAAATACGCTGGCAAATCAGTGTAATTTAGCTTCTAATTTGGTGAAATTGGACTGATATACAGCTAAATTTCGCTTATTCAGCAGCGCATATACGCTGGTTTGAATTAGTGGTATAGTTATCACTGATCCAAATTTAGAGTGTACCCAATTAATTATGTTTAATTGAAATCAATATGAAAAGTAAGAATTTAATGAAGAACTTAAATTTATTAAATAATAACTTTACTATTTTATTATAGCAAAAAATTAGTCACTTCTATTGTCAGCAAATCAGTTATTTCAAGTGACTGTTTGTTTCATTAATGCAGTAATATTGACTAATTTATTTGTAAAAACGTCTATTTTGGCAGTAGAATTTACTGACTTTTTAGTTAAAGCATCCTTGATTAATTAATTCAGTCAAATTGTGACTAATTTAAATTTAGAGTGTACTGAGTTTTATCATATCTGAAACATCCATTTTCTTCTTTTTGGTAATTTAAAACCCTGAATTTCACTTGATGAAATTTTTAGAACCAGCTCTATTCGTCTTCGATATCTGTGTGAAAGTGATAAGACCGCGAATGAGAAACGCTCACTAATGACTCGCGATGTTATACTAGGTACTGTGCTTGCTTCATCAAGAAAAAGAAACGAGCAGACACGTGAAAGATGGAAAAGCAATTGTGAGTGCGATGCAATCATGAAAATAAGCTAGAAAGCACAGGGAGGGCTCTTTTAATATTGACATCGTTGCTAGGAGTGTAGCCTGAGATAGAGCAGTTCCCGGATAAGGCAATCACGATACACAGGCATCCGCCTCGCGTCGACGGCTCTAGAAAAAATTGCGAAATTGCTAGGGCAATAATCGTCTTCCCCAGTGCATGAACGGCTTCGTAAGTCGTAAGAGACACGAGCATCAAGACAGAACATGCTCGTAAGTTCTGCTATCCGTGTTCTATCTAGAACCAATGCATTCAGAAAACATGTATCTACAAAGAGAGTAGACACGCAGATACGAATTGTCTACCCTCCATCAGTCTAATCAGCATCCGTGTCTAGTTTAGTGTCTCACTATTTATAGCCTCTCATCTTCTGCATCTTCTGCATCAGCTGATCAAGCGATTAGCCAAGTAGAAACTTGCATTGGCACTTGGATGGAAAACGTGTTCTAAAATCTAAAGGCTTCTCTTAAAGCACTCTTATTTGTATACAAAGATTTTCACAAAAGTAAGATTTCGTCTTGACTAATGTGTATGTTCTCGTTTTTTAAAAATTATCTCCTGAAGACAGTACCAGACTTCAAAATTTGGTTGTTCAATAGAGGGAGGTCTGTAATGACCTACATTTTCAAACCAAAGTTTTTTGGCGTTTAGAAATTTGAAGAAAAAGAATTTACTTTGTTTATATGCGGGAAAAACTTGTTTGATATCGGGAATATTTGTTCGAGTTTTCGAGACACTTCGAATGACCTATTGATGAACTTTCCATGACCTCTTATGAAGTCACAATACCGATTTATATAACTTTTACAAATATATTGTTTATCTTGTTCATATGGGACAAACTGTTTTAATATTAGGAATACAATAATACTGTATGTGATTATAGATTATAATTGTTTCTATTTATTATTATTAGAATTTCTAATCGTACTTTTTTCCGGGACAGGATGTAGGGGAAGTATGGGACGAGGATGGGACGTAGGAAGGGGAGGGAATTGAGAGGAAGTAGGGGTTTGAGGGAAGAGTATAGAGTTTGTTGTTGGGTGTGGAGGGGAAGTATGAAAAGAGTTTTCTCAAAAATAGAGGAGTAGAGAAGTGAGGGGAGTGCGGAATTAGGTGATGGGTTGGGAGATGGTGAGGGGAAGTAAGTATGGAGGGGTAGTGAGTGTAGGGTTGTGAAGGAGGGGGAGAAGAACTGATGATAGATGAGGGGATGATAAGGTAGGATCGGATAGGACAGGATTAGAAGGTAGAGGAGAGGAGAGAGAGGGGGGCAGTGATAGGGGTGGGGGGAAGATTTGAACAACTGAATTAACGTCTTAATAGGCTACGAAACCCTTTCTTGCAGATGCATGGCACCTACTTTGAGTAATTTTCGTTCCCGATGTGAGGAAAGGAAATTGCTCTGCAATTGAAAGGGATCCCGACTTATTCTCTCCTGACCTTGTACAACTCATCCTTGTCTACTTCGTCTAAGGAGGAGCGATTGTTTCATGTCAGTACATGCATTCAATTCCTGCCATTTCTTTCGCTCTTATTTCCCGGGAAGCATTTTGAAATGTGCTTCTCATTTTCTCTGCCCCTTCTTGTTTCGCCTTCTCGATTCTTTCAGCGCTCAAGAGCCTCGGCAATTCATCACCGTGATAGCATGCATCGTTTTCTGGGGGATCGCGTAAGCCGGTGGCATTAGGAATGCATGTATGCGCTGATCCACAGCCAAGATACGTAGGCAATACGTCAAGACCCGGCGAGAAAAATGCCTTCGCTTCTCGTGTAAACCGGGCAGAAGACCGGGTCGTGCCACCGGGATCCTGACCTTGCGGTACCAAAGTCACGAAATTACTAGAAATTTCATCTCCCCGCAATTTATCCGCCCGGAAGAGCGGACGAGTTTCGGGATGGATGGTAATTTATTCTAAGTATCTAAGGGCTTGCCAATTTTTTTCCTTTTTCGCCTCTGCCTTTTTTTCTGTGTAGGGCCAGTCTGTGTATCAATGATAATGCATTACCCTAGTGGCTATAAATTTGAAAGATATTTTCGTTCAGTTCCAGTTGCTCAGGAGGTTGAATAAGAAAACAGACGTATCTTGGAGAAACATTTTTATTCTCGCAATGAATAATGATAGTACAGGGTGGCTGTAATTCAGGGAAAACCAGGAAATCAAGGAAAAGTCGGGGAATTTTGAAAACAGTTTTACAAAGTCAGAAAATTTCTATAAGCTTAAATAACTATGAAGGAAATAAATAAATAAATTTTTAATAATAATTTGTAATGGTTTTATTCCGTTTTTAAAAAATTCTTTTTTGAAAATGTTGCAAGATACAATATTCTTTACAGTAATTTATTTACGTTTTATTTCTTTTTTTTCAATATCTTCCTCCTGGCGATTATATTTTTAGTATCTGTTTTAGTAGAAATTTCATATTTTTTGGCTGAAAATGCAACTGTTTGGTTGAAAATTAATCTCTTTGATTGAAGATTCCACTATTTTGTTGAAAATTCGTTTTTTTTTTTTTATTTCAACTGTTTTTGATTTTAAATTAAAATATCTACTATTACATTATTCGTTGAAGGATGAAACACCTTGCTACACAATCTTTTTTTGTATTATCATTGTATATACATTATCTTTTTTAACTGAAAATGTAATTTCATCTCTGATGTTTTTTATTTGAAAATTCCTCTTTTTGGAGAGAAAACTAATCTTTTTGGTTTGAAATTACCTCTTTTTGGGTTAAAAGTGCAACTGTTTGATTGAAAATTAACTTTTTTGTTGAAAATTCCTATTTTCGGGTTGAAAATTCAACTGTTTTACAGAAAATTCGTGTGCTGGCTTGAAAGTTCAACAATTTGGATGAACTTTTTTTGTTCTTGATTTGAAATCTTTATTTGTTTAAAATACATCTTTTTGGTTATAAAATTCATCTCTTTGGTTGAAAATTGGACTATTATGTTAAATATTCGTTTTTTTGTGTTGAAAATTATTTTTATCTACAGAAAATTTAATTTTTGCACTTTGGTTGAAAATGTATCTTTCTTACTTGAATATTCAGCTCTATTTTGGTAGAAATTTCATCCTTTTTTTGTTGTTAAAAATGCAACTTTTATATTTTTAGTGGAGAATTCATCTTTGTAGATGGAAAATTAAACTATTTTGTTGAAAATGTAATTATTATTTTTTAAACAATTCGTCTTTTTGGCTTTAAAATTTAACTATTTGTATGCAATTGCAACGGTTTTTGGTTGAAGTTTAATCTTTTTTGACTACAAATACAACCATTTAGTTGAAAATTCAACTGTTGGGTTAAAATTTCAACTATTTGGTTGTAAATGTAACTGTTTCGTTGAACATAATTTTTTCGTTGGAAGTTTCGACTGTACAGTTGAAAATTAATCTTTCTTGATTTAAAAGTAACTTTTTGTTGAAAATTCATCTTTTTGGATTTAAGGATCAACTGTTTTGTAAACCATTCAACTTTTTCAGCTTGAAAATTCAACTATTAGGTTGAAAATGCAACGGGTTTGGTTGAAGTTTAGTCTTTTTTGTTTAAGAATTTGACTACTTAAAATTTTTCAATTTTAATCTAAAATCGTTTTATTCCGTTTATAAAAAATTTGATGTTGAAAAGTTTAGAAGGTAATACTGGTCTTTGAATATTAATGGTCAGAGAAAATGAAAAGTTGGCCAAACTGTTCGTTAAATTTCCAGCAGTTTATAGAATATGGACGAGGTAAAACACAGCAAATAATTTATTGGTGAGGTAGAGTGGTTATAAATTAGTGAAAGGCAATCAACTAAACTGCAAGAGAGTGCAAGTTTAATTCTAACCATGCCCCTGACCTTTCAAAGTTTCAGCAATGAATAGATAACGCAATTACTAGTTCCTCAGGTGGGACAAGGACTCTAAAGTGTGACTCTAAAGATGAGTAATCCAAAAAAGTCCTAAAGTTGAAGAGGAAAGTTTGCAAGTTTCTAAACTAAGTTAAACAAATTAATTCGTTGCAGGAAATCGCTGAGCAGAGCTAAAAGAGCATATATATTTTCACGGATCTCACGATCTAGAGGGTCTTATTTTATAAAATAATTTAGAATATTATATCATCTCTGGTAATAGTATACAACATTTACTGTTCACCCGATGATCTATACAGCATACAAACTTATATCATCATAATATACAACTTTACGGTTCACCCGGATGAGAAAAGAAAACAACTATTCGCTTGAGAATAACGAGAAAAATATAATTTCTCGTGATTTTGATCTTTGACAGCGTTTTTCGAACTGAGAGAATTTTCCTTTTCGGCTCAAACTTTCAGGAAGTAATTTTGGCACCCAGAAAAATCTTTCCAGGCCTCTCGAAAAAGGAAAGACCACAATTGATTATTTTCGATACGCCTTAATGTACACTTCTATTCTAAACACTTCACTTTCTGCAGGTAATAAAGAAGCCCTACGTTCTTCCTATTTTTACCCCTGAAAGGTTGCTTTTGTCACCTTTTGTATGGCTTCCTGATTAACGGGCCAGAGCTGAAGGAGAAAGAAGACACTTTTTTGGAACGCCGTAGAGCAGTTTGAAGGCTGTACTTGTGGGAACGCTTATTAGTCAGCAATTGAAAATGGATGCGGCATTTAGGTTGGGCCTAGGTAATTGCCTCGCGAACCACAAGGTGCAGCTCATCGCTGTGGCCGAGTTCTTTTAGCAATAAACGCTGCTCCACCGCGGAAATGTACTTTGCGGCCTCGTTTTCAGCAAAGAGTGAAATCGTCGGAGAAAAAGTCGAGGGCAAAAAAGTCGCGAATGGTACGGGCGGGTGCCTATAAATTACGGTATCTCCGGCAGCAGAAGGCCGACATCAAATTCGCGGCTTCAACGAAAAAGGTCACCGCGAAAAAGTGCGCTCGTGAGGGCGGAGGGCAAAGAAGAATCGACGAACGACGTCGGGCGACTTGGACGAACCGTCTTCTTCTTCCTTTTTCATCTTTCAACTCCTACACCCCCCTCGTCATCCACCCTTTTTTCCATCTCTTTACTCACTCCCCCTCGGTGGTCGCTCCATCTTCGTTTTGCACGCAAGATTAATTTTATCGCCACTGCGCTGGTGGACCTTCGCAGAACTGGCATCGCATGTTGCGCCTCGATGAAAAGACTTCTAGAGAAGGACGTAAAAATTGGAAGGGGTCGAGAGGGGAAGGGATGGATCTTTTACGAAACGAACGTCAGGACTTTTTCCTGTGGATTTTGCTGGAAAAATGGAGAAGAGAATCTTTATGTAACCTCCGCGACTTTATACGGTCCGCTTTCAAATCCTTTCTTCGATAAAGCCCCATTCGCAAGGGTGTTTCGTTTTTTGTTTGCTTGTAGTTATTTTTTATTTTTTTTGGAGACAAACAAAACGGAAACTTCTCTAAAGAGAGAGTTTTTCTTTTCCTTTAGTAAAGAGAGCTTGGATGCGAGTCAAAAGAATTATTTACTAATGACCGAACTTTATTTACCCGAAGAGGTCACTCTGTTTTTTTTTCGAATACAGTAAACTTCCGTTTATTTTAAAGACCCCTTATTTTAAATTTCACTTAGTTTAAACCCCTTACACGCACTTATTTTAAATTGCGCAGTTTCGTCATCTCCCATCGCGGTCCCTGTACACTCTCCTCCGCGTCAGTGGATGACCAATAAAAAAAGAGGCTCGAAGAGCGCCCTCGTTGGTTTAAATTGAGTATTTTTTCACGACGTCATTGGTACTCTACCTCAAATTTCGTATAGT
>JAABKJ010005548.1:0-22927 GCA_011634705.1 Andricus grossulariae | reverse complement strand
TCCCAGCAAGGAGATAATGTTCTACCAAAAAACAAGAATTTTAAACAAAATACATTAATTTCCATCAAAATGGTTGAATTTCAATGCCAAAAGGACAAATTGTCTACGAAACGGTGTTTGAACTAAAAAATATGATTTTTCAACACAGAAATTAATTTTCTACCAATAAATGGAGTTTTCATAAAAATTGTTAAATTTTTAACAAAAAAGTTAATTTTCAACCTTTTTTCTCACTTTTATTTCCTACAAAATTTTTAAATACCTGAAAAAACCAGAATAATTTATTGCCAAACAGTTGCACTTTTAATCCAAAGGGGAAAATTTTGAACCAAGAAGATTCATTTTTGACCAAAAATGAGGAAATTTTGAGAAAATACGTGAATCTGCTACTTGAAAATATTAATTCAGTTGAAAATCAGTTTAAAAAATTAATGGTCAAACAAATAAAAAAAGAATTTTCATCAAAATAGTTACATTTTTAACAAAAGAGTTGAATTTTCAACTAAACGCCAAGAAGTTAGCTATGCATACAGATTTGAAATTTCTACCTTGAATTAAATAGAAAGTATTAGTCCTAGCGAAAAACTAAAAACAGCCCTGGATTCTTCTCAGCCAAATCTCCAGGTGTTTTTTTTTATTTTTTCAAAAATGTCATTTTTTAAACAATTGCATTGTTGTTAGAAATTGTGCCTTTATTATAAACAAAAGTATCAGTCGTAAAAAAATTGTAGGCATATAGGGAGATGGCCTAGCGTGAAGGAATGAACGTGGAGGGGATAAAAACAATGTTTAAACTAACTTTTTTTCATTATTGACATTTTTTTCTTCAATTATGATACCTTAGGGTACGTTATGTTTAAGTAAATAACTTTCATTTATTTTTCATTATTATCAAATAAATTCCTAAAAATTAGAAACAACATAATTGTTTAAAAAATGACTTTTAAAAAAAATGAATGAAAGCGCCTGGAGATATTGCCGAGATTAATCTAGGGCTACCTTCGCTTTTTCGATAGGACGTATAGTTTTGTTCACAATAATGGCTCAATTTTCAAATCTATATGCTGCATGGCGTAGCGTGAAGGAATGAACGAGGAGGGGATAAAAACAATGTTTAAACTAACTTTTACTCATTATTGACATTTGTTACAATTATGATACCTTAGGGTACGTTATGTTTTAGTAAGTAACTTTTATTTATTTCTCCATTATTTTAAGATATGTAAATTCCTGAAAATTATGCACAATCTAATTGTTAAAAAAATTACTTTTTGCAAAAAATCAATGAAAACACCTGGAGATATTGCCGAGATTAATCTAGGGGTAGCTTCACTTTTTCGATAGGACTTATAGTTTCATTTATAATAAAGGCTCCATTTTCAAATCTGTATGCTGCATGGCGTCACGGAAAGGAGTGAACGTGTAGGGTATAAAAACAATTTTTCAACTAACTTTTTTTCATTATTGAAAATTTGTTTCCAATTATGATACCTGAGGGTACGTTATGTTTTACTAAGTAACTTTCATTTACTTTCCATTATTGTGAAATAAATTCCTAAAATTCATAAAGGATATAATTGTTTAAAAAATTACTTGTTTCAAAATATGAAAAAACACCTGGAGATATGGCTGACACAAATCCAGGGCTGTTTTCAGTTTTTCGCTAGGACTAATACTTTCTTTTTAATTCAAGGTACAAATTTCAAATCTATATGCATAGCTAACTTCTGGTTCGTGAATTTTCAACTAACATGATGAATCTTTAAAAAAAAAGAGTTCTCAACAGAAGATATCAACTCAAAAGATGATTTTTAACCCAAAAGATTTATTTTCTAAAAATGGAATAGCTAATTTTTAAATCTAGGAGATGAATCCAGAACCCAACAAATGAATTTTTAAGAAATTAGTTGAACTTTCAATCAAGTAGCTGGATTTATATTTTCAGAAGAATAATACAATTTGCAACAAAATACTAGAATTTTAAACCAAACGCCTAGGGCTCGTCACCTTAATTTATTGATTGTGAATTCTCTTTTGTTAAAGCTCCTTTGGCTTTAACGAGAATATTATTTCGCATTGAATTTTATTCTCAGCAACCTTGAAAAATATATCATTTTAGTAAATTTATATTATTACAATTCATAATATGCATTGGTATTGTAACATACGTATTTTCATAGTCTTGTTGTATGATTAAAAAAAAGTGCGCATCCTATAAGAAAAAATCAATTTTGTCATTGAACATTTTATTGAATTTTGTTTCGTTTTTCAATAAATTTTATTTGTTCATTTTCAATGTTATTTTTTCACGATTGATACTAAAAATAGGCATCCGAGGGTTTTGAGATAATTTGGAAATATAATTCAGGCGAAAAATGTTGTTAAATAAAATGTTATTCTAGCTTTTGTCCTTTTTCCAAAAAGGGTATGTTTTTATTTCTAATATATTTTTATGCCAAGAGTTTATGAACAAAAATAGATTTATTTTGGGTGAACAACTGTTTTTTTTTAAATTTTTTTCTTACCTTGTGTCGTTTTCCAAAAATTTTAATTTTGTTATTTTTATTGTTATTTTTGACGTTTGAAACAAAAAATACGCGTCCTATCTAAACATTGTCGTTTACAAATTTGCAGCTCTATTTTTGATGAGCAACTCTTGTTAATTCATTTTTTTCATAATTTTTGTCTTTTACCCAAAAATGAAGTTTTTTTATTTTTATTGTCGTTTTTTACGAATTAAACAAAACCCACGCATCCTCTTACCAAATAATAATGACAAATTTGTAGCTCTTTTTTTGCTGAACAACTTTTGCTTAAATATTTTTTTTCGTAGCTTGTGTCGCTTGTCCAAAAATTTATGTTCTTTATTTTTAATGCTGTTTTTTTACAAATTCAAAGAAAAACTAAGCCTCCTATCAAAAAGCGATTAGTAACAAATTTATAGATCTTCTTTGAATGTACAATATTTTCTATTCATCCTTTTTCTTATATTGTATAGTTTGACGGCTAAATTTAATTTTTGATTTTTCATTATTTTTTTGTGCGATAAAAATTTGAATTTTCGATTTTTCAAAAACAGTTGAAATTTTGTTATAACAATCTTGTAGGGTTTTCGAAGAGCAACGTTTTTTTATTGTCTTTTCTCATATCGTGCGTTGTTTGGCTTAAAAATTTAATTTTCGTTTTGTTTTGTTTAATATTGTAAATTCTATAACTCGGGTAATCTGGATTTTATCGAAAAAAGTCATTATAATAAATTGTTCATCTTTTTGAATACTACGAATTGCCGTGAATACAATTTTTAAATCTTGAAGAAAAATAGTATACAAAATTTTGAAAATGCTCTCACATTTTACAGACAATAGCTGTAAATATATATTTTTTAGTTGAAAATTCAACTACCTGGTTAAAAGTTGAACTCCTTTGTTAAATCATAATTTTTTGTTCGTAATTGAAACTTTCTCTTTTTGGTTGAAAATTCAACTATTTAGTGAAAAATTATTCTACTTTTAAGGAAATTCAAAAACTTTGTTCAAAACTAATTTTTTGGTCGAAATTCAACTACTGTGTTGAAAAATCGTCTTCTTGGATTCAAAATTCAATTATTCTGGTAGAAAATCAATTTCTTTGTTTCAAATTCAAATATATTGTTGAAAATTCATTTTTTCGGTTGAAAAGATATTTTTTTTACAAAAGCTTTCGATATTCCATTTTTAGTTACATTTTTTCTTATGAAGTTGAAAATTCAATTAATTGGTTGAAACTTGAACTACTTTGTTAACAATTCATTTTTGGTTGAAGATTCTTGATTTTATTTACAAATAATTTTTTTTAATTCAACTATTTTGTAGAATATATTTTTTTCACAAAAAATTTAAATATTTCATTTTGTGATCGTAAATTTATCGTTTTTGTTTGAAAATTCAACTACCTGGTTGAAAGTTGAACTATTTTACTAAAAATTATTTTTTTGGTTCAAGTTGAAAATTCTCTTTTTGGTTGAACATTTAACTATTTCGTTGAAATATTGTGTATCGATTATTTGTTTTTTTAACGGAAGATTAAACTATTCCAGTTGAAGAATTATCATTTTGGTTGAAAATTCATTTGTTTCGTTGAAAATTAAATATTTTGTTAAAAATTCGTTTTTTGTTGAAAATTAATGTTTCAAGTAAAGATATAACTATTGCATTTTGTGATTGTAAATTTATATTCATTAGTTAAATAATTCAACTACATGGTTAGAAGTTGATCTATTTTGATAAAAATTCATTTTTTGGTTTTAGTTGAAAATTTCTCTTTTTGGTTGAAAATTGAACTATTTTGTTGAAAAATCGTTGTTCTTTGTTGAGATTCTTCTTTAACAAAACATTGAACTATTTCTGTTAAAGATTCATCATTTTAGATCGAAATTTAATTTTTTTGAAAATTGATCCTTTTTAGAAAAAAATTCAACTATTTTGTTAAAAATTGATCTTCTTAGAAAATTCAACATCTTTGGAACTAATCGGCTTTATAGAAAATTTGATAATGTTGTTGCAAAGTGATTTTCTGTTTGAAGACTCTTCATTTAAGTTGAAAAATCATTTCTTTTGTTGTAAATTTAACCATTTTGTTGAAAAATATATGTTTCGTGGTTGAACGTTTATTTCTAACTGAAAATTCAACTATTCCTGTTAAATATTTATCATTCCATTGAAAAATTCATCTGTTTGAATAAAACTTAAAATATTTTGTTTAAAAATTCGTTTCTTGGTTGGTTGAAAATTAGTTTTTCAACTGAAGATTGACCTATTCCAATTTTTTCAAAACATTTATCTGTTTTATATTGAAAATTCAACAGTTTAACCGTTTAGCTGTTGGCATACAGACAACGACAGATAGACGCCAACGTAATAGTACATTATGTAACAAGGGGCGAAAGGAGCAGAGTTTTCCAGCAAGGACAGTAATTACCTTAGGGAAAAGTTTACTTTCGTCCGCGAATTTTACTTTCGCCCCGCTAATTTCACTGTCGCCCCGCTCATTTTATTTTCTCCCCGCAAATTTTACTTTCGCCCGGCTAATTTTACTTTCGCCTCGCTAATTTTACTTTCGCCCCGCAAATTTTACTTTCGCTCTGCAAATTTTACTTTCGTCCCGCTAATTTTACTTTCGCCCGCAAATTTTACTTTCCCCCTGCTAATTTTACTTTCACCCAGCAAATTTTACTTTCGCCTTGCTAATTTTACTTTCGCCCCGCAAATAAGGGTTACGGGAAATATATGCTACTTTCGCCCTTTATTTTCAGGGCGAAAGGTGGCCATTTCGGTCGAGTGTGGATTAAAAACTATTTTTCCTGGCTCAGGGGACCTCAAAACGTCGACATTTGATGGAATTCGCGACATCCATTTTTCACATAAAACCACTACCTTCTAATTCAGATGAGAATGTAAAAAGAAGAATTATTTAAAATTTATCATCAGGAAACGTACTGAATGTTATCTAGGTTCGTAACGTTACTTCCACTGATCCCCCCTCCCTGATACCAAACGTAGTTTTTAGCGTCCCCCCCCCACCCGAAAATTGATAACGTATTTTATGGACGATCCCTAAGGTTAAAGGATTTTATCAGGAACGTTTCCCCTTTAGGGAGAAGAGGTAGAAAATGTTATTTTCGACGCTAAGACATAAACCACTTTCTATATGAGGAAAGCTTCAATCGAGGAAACTTTTTCTTTTGCTTGCTGCTATTTTTTTCGTTTTCTTTGTTTACCAAGTCGACGAAACGATTCTCAGCCAAGGAAGCGATGCTTTTCCCTATTCTGAAATGACCACTTTCTCTTGGTAAAAGCGTTAATAGAACTCAGCAAAAAGATGGAATCGAGACAGTCCTTTTTGCTTTCACAGGCATTGTTGCATTCATGGCTTCTCATAATGAGAAGGTATTGTTTTTAGGTGAAAACAGACTATCGCAGATTTTTCGGAATCTCCACGTTTCGAGACCTCCTGAATCCGGAAAAGAAAATAATTTTACGACGGTGTCTGTCTGCCTGTCGTCGTTGTTTTCGTCGTCTGTATAACGAATAACTTTTAAAAGACTAGTCTGATTGGATTTTGCTTTGGTACACGTATTTAGAAACCAAACAAGAAAGATTGAGTTCGCTAACCAGCTATTTTTGATCAAAATTTGAAAAGTTAAATTTAGTACTCGGAAATTTAAACAATTTACTCTCATCACTTTTTTCGATATAAAGTAAATTATCAGAGTTATAGCATTTTCAAAATCCAAAAGAACAAACGAAATTGAACATTTTAGGCCAAAGAACGCACGATACGGAAGAAAGTAGAGAGAGCAAAAACGTTGCTTTTCAAAAGCCCTACAAGATTATCGTAACAACTTTCTAAATTTTTTCAACAAATCGAAAATTCAAATTTTGGTCGCACAAAAAATAATAAAGGGTAAAAAAATTCCATTTTACCGTCAAATTATGCAAGATACAAAAAAAAAGATAGAAAGAAAAAAATTGTGAAACGAAAAATAACTTCACTGTAATTGAAAAGTGGACAGAAAAATAAAAATTTCAGAAAAACCCACAACTATCCAGTATTATTATAGAAAAAGTTTGCTATAAGGAATAACAATTTGTTTGAACAATTCGATACCTACATGTTAAAATAAACCTCTCTTGAAGTGATCGTCTTAAACGAACACTCTAGCGTTGGTCACCTAAAAGAACCAATCTGTTTATTGTGTTGGCCCCTCGTTTTAGTACGCATACTTACACGGCAAACAGCAGATGCGTTTAGTGATTATTGCTCACCGATTAAATATATTATTTGAAAAAATTTTGAAGTCATGGATTTGAAGGATTGCGCGGAATTCATGAGATTCAAGGAATTCATAGAATTCAAAGAATTCATGAAATTCGAGGAATTCATGGAATTCAAGGATTTCAAGGAATTCAAGGATTTCATGGAATTCAAGGAATTCATGAAATTCAAGGAATTCGCGAAATTCACATAATTCAAAGAAATCACGTAATCCATGGAATTCACGGAATTCAAGTAATATAAGGAATTCGCGGAATTCACGAAATTTACGGAATCCATGGAATTCATGGAGCTGAAGAAATTCACGGAATTCAAGAAATTCGCGAAATTCACGTAATTCAAGGAGTTCATGGAATGCACGGAATTCAAGGAATTTATGGAATTCAAGGAATTCATGAAATTTTAGTAATCCTAAGAATTCATGGAATTCAAGGAATTCGGAGAATTCATGGAATTTCACGAATTCATAAAATTAAAGGAATTCACAGAATTTACGCAATTCAAGAATTTCACGGATTTCAAGGAATTCACGAAATTCATTGAATTGACGTAATTCAAACAGTTCACGGAAATCAGAGATTTACGGAATTCGGGCCATTTACGAAATTCCAAAAATTCCATGCATTCCCAGAATTCAATGAATTCACGGTATTCACCGAATTCACGGAATTCCGCGAATTCCTCGAATCTTGCATTTTCCTTCAATTGGATAAATTTGTTGAATTCTATCAATTCTTAGAGTTCCTTGAGTTTCTGGAATTCCTTGAATTCCTTAAATTCCGTAAATTCCTCAAATTCATTGCATTCCGGAAATTCCTTGAATTCCGTGAATTCCTTAAGTTCCCTAAATTCCGTGAATTCCGTGAATTCCGTGAATTCCTTAAATTCCGTAAATTCCTTAAATTCCTTGAATTCCGTGAATTCCTTCATTCCGTGAATGCCGTGATTTACGTAAATTTCCTGAATTCCGTGAATTCCGTGAATTCCTAGAATTCCCCGAATTCAGGGAATTATTTGAATTCCGTGACTTCCTTAAATTTTGCGAATTCAGTGAATTCCTTAAATTCTTCGAATTCCGGAAATTCTTTGAATTTGGCGAATTCCTCGAATTCCGTGATTTCCGCGAATTCAGTGAATTACTTGAATTCCTTGAATTTCGCGAATTCCTTGAATTCCGTGATTTCCACGAACTCAGTGAATTATTCGAATTCCGTGAATTCCCCGAATTCAATGAATTTCTTGAATTCAGTGAATTCCCCAAGTTCAATGAATTTCTTGAATTCAGTGAATTACTTGAATTCCGTGAATACCTTCAATTCAGTGAATTCCTTGAATTACGTGAATTTCCTGAATTACGTGGATTCCGTGAATTCCTTGCATTCCGTGAACCCCTTGCATTCCGTGAATTCCTTGAATTAGGTAAATTCCTTGAATTCCGTAAATCCCTTGAATCCAGTGAATTCCGTGAATTGCTTGAATTCCGCGAATTCCTTGCATTCCGTGCATTACTTGAATTCTGTAAATTCCTTGAATTCCGTAAATCCCTTGAATTCCGTGAATTCCTTGCATTCCTTGAATTCCGTGAAATCCGCGAATTCCTTATATTTCTTGAATTCCGTGAATTCAAAATATTTTAATATAATACAATGAACCGGAGAGTAATAATGACTAAACCTATCTGCTGTTTGCCGTGTAAATATGCGTACTAAAACGAGGAGCCCACTCAAAAAACAGAGTGGATCTTTAGGCGGCCCACTATAAAGTGGTCGTTTTAGACGATCACTCCCAGAGAGGTTTTTTTAACATGCATGTATCGAATTATGTTTGCTAAATTATTTTAATTTTCACACACTCGAAGTGAAAAGTGGACATAAGGTTGAACAATTCAGAATAAACCGCAATTTCTAGTACTGTTCAAGGAGAATATAATTCACAATAATAATAAATTGTTTAAACAATGATCTTTGTTAACATTGATCAACGGTTACCTCACTCTAATTGAAAATTAGACAAAAAATAGAACATTTTTGACAAAACCACGACTTTATATCTCTATACTAAGAGAAAAATGTTAAAAGCAATAATAAATTGTTTAAACAATTTATGTGAGCATCTAATTAGCAGTCAATAGTAAATTTCTAGGCGATATGCATAAAAATTCGAAAACAAAATTCCAATGCCAATTTTCCAATTTTCCAATGACCACCCTATTATACACATAACTTCCGATATAAGAACCCCTGGTTTATGAAATTCCTAAAACTGATGTTCTCAGCGGTTTCGTGACGAGGGAAGCCGCGGGATAGAGAAAGAGTCAGTGCTCATTCAAGCGTGATAAACAGCATGAGGGTCCCACTCTCATCGCGTTGGTTGCATCAGGTTACGTCATGCGTCCAAATCCAACCGAAATGTTTCATGCGAGCCTGCCTCTTTACGTTTGGATTCCCCCGATTTAGAATCGAAGTCACTGCAAGCCCTGTCCGAAACTGTTCTTATATCGGGAGTTGAGTGTAACTGAAGCATCTGCTCAAAGAACGTTGTATGAAGAGCAGGGTGGTCGAAATTTCTTTTTTTAGAATTTTCATGCATATCATGCCAAAATTTGGCTGATTCCAGGAAAAAGACATGCGTTTTTTGTTGTTGGAAAAAATGATATTTAGAGATTCAGCAAGCACTATGAAGTTTAACGCATACTTCCCATAAGCAAAAAGACGTTTTTTGCACTTTTTAATTCAAAATCGTTAGTATTGAATGAATTGAGTCAAAACTTGAAACTTGTCTCTACAATCAGCTATAGAACACAAATGAATAATTATTTTTTAAATATTAGTCTTTAAATCTGTTTTATAGGGTTCCAAATATACCCCATAGGTGAAACATTTGGTTTTACGAGCTTGTGGCACTAACTATGCTTTTTTTCGTTTTATAAAAATAAATTGTTTCTAATACATATAATAATACTTTATAGTGGTGACTAGATGTTTACATAAATTGTTTGATCAATTAATTATTGTCTTTGGAAAATTTCTCCCATACTAGAGTTAGAAAGTCGCAGTTTTTGAAAATTCTTCACCTTATTTTTATTTCTTCACTCAGATCAAGGATATAACGAATTTTTCCAATTTGAGTGAAGTTAATGCTTAATTCGTGTTAAAATATCACAATTGTTTCAACAATTTGTTATTATTTTTGATGATAATCTCTTAGAGTATTGCTAGAAAGTTGTGAGTTTTTCTGAAATTTTTTGCTCTTCTTTGACTTTTCCGTGAGTACCAGATAATAAATATTAATATTGATTTAAACAAAAAGGCTCTTATTGACTTTGAAGATCGCTTTATTTTCAAGCCTTTGAAGTTTAACTTAGTTTGTGTTTTCAAATACTTACACGGCAAACAGCAGATGCGTTTAGTAATTATTGCTCACCGATTAAATAAATTATTTGAAAAAATTTTATGTTTGATATGTATATATATGTGTGTATGTAATTTTCATATGTATCTAATTTTTTAAAACTCTTTCTGCCTGTTCCAGCTGAAAAAAAAAACTAATTTCGTTTCATCATAAATCATTTGTCACATCTCGCAAACCAGTAATTATTTGTTATCTTTTCTTAGCTTATATTAAAGACATGATTTTAAAGATTACGTCCTGGAAATTGGAGAGTGTTTCTATTACTTGCACAGATAATGACACGAGTTAGGCTTTCTAAACGTTGTTGATAAAAATATCTCGCTTTTTTCGATCAACTAACCGTATTTCAAAATCATTACGCTGGCTGAGTGAATAATTTCCGACGGTAATACATATAAATTTCAATTCTAGATTTAACGAATGCAGTAACAAGGTCTTTTTTACTTCAAACTGGTTAATAAAATGTATAAATATCTTAGAAAGACAAGCTTCACGCCTATAAAATATAAGATAAGGACTAAAGGATGCATTATATAATCTACAAAAAGCAGAAGAATAATCAGCAGTTACACTGTAACCAAATTCTCCATTGATTCTCTGACCAGTTTCTCATCTGCTTGGAAAAAATGAGAATTGTTTATACTCTAATCTACACCTTGGCAATCGCCCTTAATTCTATTGGTGAATATAATATAATATAATATAATATAATAAAAAAAATAATAATATACTTATAATGTCAAAACTATTTTTAAGCTTTCACTAATAACAAGTTGTCCGACGTAATCCGCGTTCTATCCCAATTACCCTATTTTACCAAACTCTGTTCGTCTATTCCTAAATGAGTACGAATTTTATCTGAGTTTATAACAGAAAAATCCAAAATGTGTGTTATTCAATACATAATTCAAAAAGTGTCCCTACAAATACGAAATTTGTACAAATTTCAGAACCAGAAAATACACTGGGATTGAATCCGGCTCCAACTTCTGATAAATGTCACCAAGTGACCCAACGAATTATTATTTGTTTTATCAACATTTAATTTATAAACATCTATCAAACTCAAAAAATTTGAACCACAAAAAATATATACATTCCTACATAACTTTTATAATTCGTAACTTCGAAACTGATTTGAATATTTCAAACCGACACGTCTCTATTTTTTGTTGCAGAATTAGGTTTACTGTTTGAGTGTTTACCTAATGGCAACCCCATTCCTTTTTTTCCTCGTAGTGCATGTTCCTTTTCTTCTGACAGCCATTTACCTCGGAGCTCTCTTGAACATGCCGAAACTCCTCTTCGTACAAGATCCAGGTCTCCTCCTGTCATGCATAATTCTCCTCCTGTCAGGTCTCTTGCTCCTCATATAGAACTTCCTTCTTCTGACGGTAATGGATGTGGACTTGAACAACTTGGATTTATTCGGCTTTTTTCCAATAGGAATCCGCACCGGATATTCGAACTTCGAAAATACACTTTTCCTTTCGAGGCATTAATTAAGATAAGATCAGAAGATAAATCCTATAGAGCAGTGCCAACTCATGAACAGATTGTATTATCAACACCCGTTGGTGACGTCTTTGCAATATTGAAGACTTGTGATATTCTTGTTGGAATATACTTTCAGAGTAATAATAATAAAAAAAGAGCGAAAATAAACATGACAAGCGGCATAGTTACCCCAATGACCCGAAAAGAAATCGATGAAACTCCAGTAGGTGCACGCTGTACTATCATAGGAAATTATAAAGTAGATAATCTAAACCATCATGTAAATCGCATTCCTCTAAATCATTGATTTAATTAGAAAAATATGAGATTAAAATATATTGGTTGTAATCCGATGTTGGATCAAAGCGATTTATGTAACTAATGAAATTAAAGACTCAATGTGTTATGGTATATCGATTCTTCAATCTTTCGCCAATACTTCAGCCAGTCATATTCAAAGCAGATAAAAAAATCTGCACGCTTCTGCGATTGTTTTATCAATTTAGTCCAACATCTGCCATGGAAATGCGACTTCGGAGGCTCGTATAGAGAAGACGAGTTTGCTGATTCTTCAAGTGATGACGTCACAGTGGTCGAAGTTTCCACTACTGAGAAAAGTACTGACTTCGTCCACTGTAAGGTCAATCAGTTGAGAAATGGACAACTTTGTCCACTCTCGACAACCTCCTCAGCATCATTTCCATCGCGAGTATTGGACAAGGTATTATTTGAACTTGGTGGGAGACGGAGCTTCGCTCGTGTGATTGCCGAGCTTGCTGTGCTCGCGCGGTAAACTTGACACTCGTCTAAAACCGCCAACTCCTCCCACTCGATGCACAATATACTGTTCACACTTGCATTAAACACAATGCGAGTGGGCCATCTGTAGCTGATGTCCCAATCATTACTGGTCCTAATTGGCTTTACACCGTCGAGTGGAAAGAAGGGTTGCCAGCCAATAAAATTAATGTCCTCCAGCTATTCGAAACTGTCCAAAAATACATTCAAGCAAAACAAACAAAACCTAAAAGATTTACTGTCTTGTTTCCACTCTGAATATTTATGTAAACAAGTACTAACGACTCCAGTCAGTAATTAATGCGATTTCACTCTTTAGCAGGCAGCACTCGACAAGTTTCTTGGCACAATAAATACTTTTAAAGTTATTCAATTATTCAAACTTGAAAAGAAAAACATCTGAATCTGTAACTTGTGTGCATCATAGCCTTTGACGAACTACATTACCGATAGTTTAGATCAGCTGCAGTAAATTAATTTTATAAGTTGGCTACCCTTCTCTCATGCTCCTTCCGAGGCGAAAGTTTGCTCCCCCCAACAGTTCTACCCGCGTGTAGCTAACCTTCATCTCGTCAGTGTAAAGCCGACCATTGTCAACGTTCTTGGGGCTAGGGACTTTAATTTGGTTGTTTCACTAAAGTCCTAATAGTAGGCTTGATTTTCACATAATTCGGAGAGGATTTGTGAAGTTTAATAGTTTAAGTGTTTAAGTGTAGTGCGACGTCATTTTTCTGAGGGAAACCTTCCAGTTAATTCTCCACCAGGATTTCCCTCCAATTAAAGCCCTCACGGATCTGCTCTCATCACTACGGAGATCTCTGAAAATCAGCCAGAGAGCCAGTTAAGGAAACCTCTGGCTGATTTTCAGAGATCTCCGGAGCGACAAGATTAGGTCCGTGAGAGCTTTAATTGGCGGGAAATCCTGGTCGTGAATTGACTTGAACTACACCTAAACTATTGAATAATTATATCATAATTATATCACAATTTCACCCCACAGTAGGAAAATACAGGTCCAATAACATTATTAAATCGGTATGTACCCAATCATCAAATTATTTAACCTTTCCCTTTTACCTTTTACCTTTTACTAATTACCAATAAATTCAGTATCCTCTTTTCAAACCAAATTCATGTATTAAAAATAAATCTAATTGAATTTGATTAACAAAATAATGTCTATTTGCTTGTACGCCCTCTATCTCTCTCAGTTTATCATCAACTCCCGCTTCGGCTAAATAGGAATTGTTGAACATCTGAACTATTCCGATGATCGTCGAGCAAAAGCGAAGATCTCACAGAAAGGTTAAGTAAGTGATGAGAATTTGATTTCATAAATATAACCAGACGTTACAGAAGTTTGCGTTAATAGTTATTTTGTTTTCAGATATATTATTTACCGTGTGATCCGTTATTCATCGATCCTGTCATTGACCTAGATTCAACATTGATTATTTCCTTCAGATATTTCATTTGTCCAAAATTCAGAAAGGAAAATTTCCTCGACTGGATAATTCCCTTTTGTTCATATAATTATATTCTCTTAGTGATATTAAAGTTTATTTTGTAGTTTAAACTGTGTACTTGTATTTCGCTTGTTCCGTTCTCCCCACGTTGTTTGAGACTCTCTCTCCAATGTTTCATGATTATTTTCGAATTAATATTATTATTTACATACATTTAAATTGATATTTTGATAAACAAATCATGTCAATAAATACAATATTTTTAATTTTTCACATCAAGAAAAAATTTCGTCCGATTGTTTTAAAATGCAAAGAAAAACACGATCATCCTTTGGAAAACCATTCTCGAATAAATCTTTTAAGCTCACCCTCGCTTTTTGAAATCAGAGTTAATTCTCTCTCTAGCCGAAAGAGTTTTCGCATCTTTCCTAATACCTTCTGATTCGGGAAAATTCATAGAATTTTGAATTTGATCAAGAGGTCTTACACCAAAAGCAACTCAAAAGGAGTATATCCATCCGGTATCTTCATCAGGGAATACATGTGCGAAACAACAGACCCAATTCATTCATAACCTTCTCGGCCCGGTTATTTTTCGGATCTCTGATTGAAGAAGAAATTGCTGGAATTCGAGATTGACGCAATGTATTGCTCCCCCTGTTGGAAGTGAAAAGATTAAAAAAGGTAGAAATTGAGGTATAGGAAAAGATAGAACTATTCTCTCTCTGAATGGGTCACTTTGCATCCCTAAAACGCTATCTTTTCTTATCCCAATTCTCAATAATTTTCTATCTTTTTCTGTATCCTTCGTGACCAAGGACCCTTAGTCTATCTACTTATTACGAACTTCAATATTTCACAATCTCTTTCTTTATCTTTCGTAACCGAGGACCCTGATGTTTTTCTTTACTTCATTTCATATCTTTAATATAAATTTGAATCTTTATCTATCTCTTGTTTTATCTTTCGCGATGAACACTCTTTTCATTTTCTATCCCTCAAAATTGGGGAATTTTTCAATATCGTCTTTCCTATCTCACACTATCCTTTATCTATTCACGTCAATCTTTTTCTATCTCACTGTTAATCTAAATACCCGTCTATCATTTTCAATCTCCTCTTCACTATCTCATCATATCATAAATCTATCAACTTCTATCTATCTCGATCTATGTTTCAATCTAAATTCACATATATCATTTTCTATACCCTCTTCTCTATCTCTTGGTTACCCTGCTGGAAGTAAAAAGCTAGAGATCCTATCTTTTCGACTCACTTTGAATCTTTACGATAGAAAGAGATAGAGAAAATGGATTCCGTTCTAGCTCTTTGTCAATCTATATTTACGTCTATCTTTTTCAATCCCCTCTCCTCTATCTCAGCCTATCCTTTGCCCATTCACGACAATATTTTTCTATTTCTTTGTCAACCTAAATTCACGTCTATCTTTTCCAATACCCTCTTCTCTATCTCATCTTATCCTTCATCTATTCACGTCAATATTTTTCTATTTCTTTGTCAAACGAAATTCATGACTATCTTTTTCCATCTATTTTTCAATCCAAATTCGCGTCTCTTTTTTTCCATCCTCTATTTTCTATCTCATCCTGCTCTGTATCTATTTATATCAATCTGTTCCAATCTCTGGTAATCTGAATTTCCGTCTGTCATTCACGTTTATCATTTCAATCCTCTCTTCTCTATCTCACCTTATCCTTTATCTATTCAAGTCAACATGAAGGCTTCACCCTGCTGGAAGTAGAAAGATTTTGGAAGGTAGAAATTGGTGGATAGGAAAAGATAAAACTATTCTATATATCATGTTGTCTCTCAATGTGTCACTTTGCATCCCTAAAACGCTATCTTCTCCTATCCCCAACCTTAATCATTTTCTGTCTCTTCCATCTTTCTTGATCGATGACTCTTATTACTTTTTATCCCTTAGTCTATCTGTCTATTATAAAGTTCAACCTTTTTCAATCTCTTTCTCTATCTGCCGTAAATAAAGACCCTTTTCTTTTCCGTTACTTCATTCTATATCTTTGATATAAATTTGAATCTTTATCTCTTTCTCTATCTTCTGAAATTGAATATCCAAATAATTTTCTATCCCCTGAAATTATATAATCCATCGAGAAGTTAGGGAATTTATTACAAAAATTAATTTGACGTTCACCGCGTACCAGAAATACCATGTGACGTAAATTTAGATTGAAAAAAAGATAAAAAAAGATAGACGTTGATATATGTACTATAGGATAAATTAGAGAAGAGGAAATTGAAAAGGATAGACGGGAATTCAGAACAACAGAGATATAAAAAGATTGACATAAATAGATAAAGGATAGACGAAGATAGGGGTGAGGGCATTCAAAAAGATAGACGTGAATTTAGACTGAAAAATGAATAGAAAAATAAAGACGTTGATAGATGTAGGATACGATGAGATAGAGAAAAGGATACTAAACAAGATAGACGGAAACTTAGATTCACAGAGAAATAGAAAAATATTACCAAGAATTAATGAAGAATAGGATGAGATAGAGAAAAGAGCATCGAAAAAGGTAAACGTGAAGTTAGATGGAAAAGTAGATAGAAAAAGATAGACGTTGATAGATCTATCATACGACGAGGTAGGGAAGAGGAGATCGAAAAAGATAGACGGAAATTCAGATTAACCGAGAGGTAGAAAAATATTGAAGTGGATATATAAAAATAGAATGAGATAGAGAATAGGGCATTGAAAAAGATAGATGTGAATTAAGATTGAAAAATAGGTGAGAAAAGATAGACGTTGATAGATTTATGATATGATGAGATAGGGAAGAGGGGATTGAAAAACATAGATGAAAATTTTAAATAATTGAGAGATAGAAAAATATTGATGTGGATAGATAAAGGATAGGATGAGATAGAAGAGAGGTTATTGCAAAGATAGACGTGAATTCATATTGAAAAATATATAGAAAAAGATAGACGTTGATAGATGTATGACACGATAGAAAAATATTTATTTCTGGAATGTACAAATCGAATAATTTTTTCAAAACTATATCAGTGGTTTTCTTTTTAATAGGGTATAACTTAACATACTTTCAGAAAGCATATAAAACTACAACTATATGCTGAACTCCTTCACGTGATTTTGGCAAAGGTCCATAAAAATCAACAGTAACTAGATCGCAAGCTTTTATCGAGTGAACAAGAGTATATTGACATTCCATTTTCATATTAAGATATTGGACTGGTTGACATAAATCACACGAAAGAACTCATTTATGAATATCACGATTCATGAATTTCCAATAATAATATTGTCTCAGATACATAACAGTTTTCTATACACCCGGGTGACCTAATTTTTTTTGGACACAATCCATCAATTTTTTTGTTATTTTTTCGGGTACTGCTAACTGCCATTACTCTAGATTGTTTACATTACCGCGTACATTCTTACCCAAATTGATTTCATTGCAAGATAACTGCGACCTCTCAGCATATATTTTAAATTGCGAAACATCTATGGACAAATCATTAGACTCTGCAGTTTCAAACTTTTTTCGAGGATTTTAACTCAAGAAATCTGCTTCAACCTTATCTATACCAACAGAATAATATACATCAAAGTCATATCGTTAAGGAACAATACCCCAACTAATTAATCTAGCGTTTAAATAAGCTTTTTTATTTGAAATCTATAATCGCATTGATATAACGAGCATCGAGGTACATGCGAAGTGAACTATCATTTTTGACAACTATTCTGAGCAGATTGCTCCCTGTTTGTTTAATAATTCCAGTGCGTAGCATTTCCTCTGTACATCCATTGATTAGTCTTTAAAAAGCAAAACGAATAGGATAAATTTTTCTTACTTGTATTTACGGAATCAAAAACTCGACAACTTCAACGGTTTGCTTCTTTTGCTTGCTGATCTCATTATTAAAGGTTCAATCTAACTGCGACAAAGCTCTACTAATTTGTGATAAAATCAGACAAATTTGCAGATCTCAAAACTTCTCGAATGCGAATTGGCATTTGTTGAACGATGGTATATTGAACTTCTTATGCTTTCATATCCGGGATGAAAAACTCGACTTCTTTTACCTACTTGAAAAAATAGGTTTGCAAATCATCCTTATTTTTTTCAAACTGTTTCGCGAGCCATCTGGATATAATTTTCACACGAATCGGTATCGAGTAAAATTCATTTATAAATTTAGTATTGAAATCACTGAAATTTGTTAGAGTATTTATCTGTGTTTCGAACCATTACTTTACTCGACCTTAAAAAGCATTGTCTAGAATATTTAATCGATTACTATCAGGTATATGTTTGAATGTAAAAAATTTTTCTCATTTTTTGAGAAATTGATTCGGATTTTGCGGTTCTACAAATTTTGGGGGTTTTGATTCAATACTCATTGCTCGAAAGCCATCAACTGAAGTATGTACATGATTATTCCCTAATTCTACATGTTCTTAGGATTCTCTTGCACAACATTTCTATGTTGCACGACTCGAGCTCAAATTTGTCTCGATTTTTGTGTCAATAAATTTGTTGATCATTTTCATTTTCATTGATTTGACGCAAACGTCCTATTTCCTTACGTAGTTGCTCAAGGCTTATCACATTCAATATCTGTTGATTTTTATAATCCATAATATTTGACAAATCGCCTCGCGCCAAATTTATCAAAACAATCTTTGCGATCACGCTCAGGATTACTTAATCCTGGTAACAATGAACCACCTATAGACAATATAATGCCATGATGTGTATTTATTGTAGGGTCTAAATAGAATATTAATTAGATATAAAATGTGCAAACGAAGATAGAGGTCTAGTGGTATACATTAGAGTCAAGGGTATTTTCAACCGAGCCCCTGCCCTGTTATCAAGGTTCCCTTTGATAAGTATGATTTTCTTCTAAAATCTGGTACGATTATTATTTAATATGATCCTAATATCTCAAAATTGGCGACGAGGATTCGAACGCATATTTGGTCTAATTCATTAGTGCGAAGAAATAGTGGAGAGAAATAATTATTTTAAGGAACTTGTTGTGAACAAATTTTGTTAATCAAGTGGAAACCATCTGAGAAAATTATGAACGACATTGAGGAAAGTAAAGCATCGTTGATTTGTAAATTGACCAAAAGTGAAGCGTTGGATTGTTCAAATATTTTTGAGGAAGTGCAGGACAAGAGTCTGAATATTGATGAACTGAGAAAAGAATTAGTAACTGTAGTCAAAAGTAAAAGAGGGTTCATAGTAAAAGAGTTAGAATGGAAAGACATTGAGACTGAAAACGCGCATTCGGACAAAGTAAAAACAAATCTGACCGTCCGCGAAGAAAGGGACCTAATGCGTCAAAGCTGAATTTTCCAGGACGGGTAATCGTAGCAGAGCCCGCAAGCCAGCATTTGAATAGTGGGGATGCGTCTACGAAAGCACTCCCTCCACTTGCCACAAACTTTTAGCCACGAGCCAGTGGAACTCATGGACACGTCACATACACTTGTGTGGTAAGTGGTGGGGCTGACTTTCGTAGGCCTCTCGTTCGGTCTCCGCGTACGCTTGTCATGCCTTTGTTTGTAGCTTAATAACATGAAGAGTAATTAACTTAAACAATTTCTGATTGTTGGAAATGAAAGAGCAACTCAGAAACTATAGATTGGCGTAAGAAAATAAAAATCGATTTTTTCCGCATTAGGTTCCTTTCTTCGCGGACGGCCACAAATGTTGTGAAGAAAGATTGAAATAAATGTGCGATTCATTAAAATTAAAATTTTTCTTGGAAAAGATTATTGGGAGACGTGCACGAAACAATTGGAAATGTATTTTCTGGCTGATGATGTAACTGAAGAAAAGAAAGTGCCACTGTTATCAACAAAGGTCGATTCTAAAACTTATCAATTAATACAAGATTTATGTACTCCAAA
Source organism: Andricus grossulariae (assembly GCA_011634705.1). Lineage (NCBI taxonomy): Eukaryota > Metazoa > Arthropoda > Insecta > Hymenoptera > Cynipidae > Andricus > Andricus grossulariae. Next base: position 2,998 of record JAABKJ010005548.1, on the reverse strand, counting down.
ATTACCAAAAGAAAAATCATACGAAGATTTAATGAAAATTGTCCAAAATCATATTGAACCGGCTCCCTCAGAACCTGTGTAAGGATGTAACTTCTATCAATAGAAACATGAAGACGATGAGACAGTAACAACTTTTATTAATCGTTTGAAAAGATTATCGATAAACTGTAATTTTCCAGATCTAACTATTGCGATGAAAGATCAAGTAATTTGTGTTGTAAAATATCATGACACTCAAGTGGAATTTTTTAGAGAGAAAAATTTGACAAATGCGAAAGTTTTGGAAATTGCTGAACCGATGGAGGCAGCACAGAATCAGGCAAATTATGTAAAGAAAAACTAATGAAACAAAAGCCTACTGATTCAGTAAACTATATGAAGGATAATCGGTCTGATAGAAAAAAATCAGACATGAACAATTTGAAGCAGTTCAAAAAATAGCAAAATCCCACATGGAAGAAACCTAATTGGAAACATGGAAGAAACAGGAGACCGCAAAAGTCAAGATCATCACAACATCCTAGGACTTCGCAACAAGCACCAGAGGCCAGCACATCAGCAAATAAACAAACAGATAAAAAATCTAATGATTATTATTGTTGTGATAAAACTGGTCGCTTTGCCAGAGAGTGTAGATTGAGACATTTATCATGTAAATATTGTAAGACTAAAGAACATCTAATATCAGCTTGTTACAAATTGAAATAAAATAATTTGGTAACATATGTAATTAAAAGTTAAGATTCGAGACAGTAAAATAACATTTGAAGTTTATACAGGTTTATATATAAGTGTAGTAGCCAACGCTTTTAGAGCAAAATATTTCTTAGATTGGCTAGTTTCAGAAGGAGATGAAAAATTTAGATACTACGATAGATCTAAAGTTGAATCAAAATTTATGCTAAAACAATTACCAGTGGAATTCAATAACAAAAAGAAATTATTAGATTTATATATAATTGGAGATGTTGGACCACCGATTATTGGTATATATTTTTTGGGTTGTTCCGCGAAATGAGTTGAGGCGGGGTTCGATTGTGCACTAAACTTTGTTGATGGTGTTGTCTGCTCGAAAGCTACACAGATACTGACGGCATCGTGACTCTCCCCACGGAAGAGAGAGAACATTTCGAGAGTGGGAGCAGGAGTGGGGTTGAAAGAGAAGGAGAGGCGGACGACGAAGCAACCTGTGTGGCAGCTGCGAAACCCCCAATCCAACATGCCGCCCGCCTCGTTCCTTGAACGGAATCGAAACAAGTCCGCCCGCCGGGAGCAGCCGGTGGAAGATCTGCTTGTCCACGCCGCTGAGTTAGGTGCCGCCCGCCGTGTTAATGCGCTTCGGAAGATTGAGTACCGCCCGCCGTGAGTGGTCCATCCTCCAGCTGTGGATCAGCGGGCTGTCGGTCTCGGTCCTGCCGGTCGAGGGTTCCGTCTTCCTGGTCTCGAGCTCTTACTGGCCGTTTCACCAGCTTGGTGTTGGGTCGGATGTAAGAGTTATCTGCTGTGCGTACCGTGGCAACGCGGACTAGGCCGTCTGGCCCGGGGTGAACGGCAGTGATTCTCCCGAGTGGCCAGGTTTCACTGGGCTTGATAAGAGGCGGGTCGATGATGACGACCAGGTCGTTGACCGCGAGGTTTTAGCAGGGCCGTGTCCACTTGGCTCTTTGTTGAAGGTTGTTCAAGCACTCACGGCTCCAGCGCGCCCAGAAATAGTCACGGAGGCCTTTGACTAAAGTCCAGTGTGTTGCGTGATCCAAGGGTGTATCGGCCATGGAAGGCCGCGGCATAGAGGTGAGTGGCCTGCCGGTGAAGAAGTGAGCAGGCGTAAGGACCTCGATGTCATCTGGATCGCCAGTGAGCGGCGTAAGGGGTCTGCCGTTTAGAACCCTCTCGATATGAATAAATGGGGAGCCGAGAGAGGAATGAAGTTCCAGGTAATAACCTGCTGGGCAAGGCTTCCTTCGACGAGGCCCCAGTCCATCTCCGCGGCGCGCAGCAGTCGACGAAGTTCAGTGTTCGCCCCGTGGAACGTTGTGCCGTTATCGCTCCACATCTCTTGGGGTTGTCCTCGTCGGCCAGTGAAGCAGTCGAGTGCTCCGAGAAAGCTCTGAGTCGTGAGGTCTCCCGCGAGCTCCAGGTATACGGCCTTGGTGGCCAGGCAAACGAAAAGGGCGACATAGCCCTTGGCCGTCCTCACTCCACGGCCTTTTGTTGCCTTGATGTCGAATGGGCCCGCGTAGTCCACGCCGGTCAGGAAGAAGGCAGCTGACGGAGTCACCCGGGCAACTGACAGGGGGGCCATGGCTTACTTCATGGGCCTAGCATTGGTATAGGCGCAGACCGTGCAGTTTCAGACGCGCTTCCTGACCTCTACTCTTCCGCCCACTATCCAGGCACGTCAGATGGCGTGTAGGTACGTGGCGCGGATGCCGGCGTGTAGGCTCCGGAGGTGAGCCCAGTCGATGATAAGCCAAGCAAGGTGGCTGCGTCTGTCCAGGATGATCGGGTGCTTTTCATCGGGAAGGAGGGTCGAGTTGCCGAGCCTGCCGCTGACTTGCAAGAGGCCGGTGTCGTCGACAAAGGGCGCTGGTCCTCTCAGCGCACTGTCACGGTGGATTGGCTGACCTCGCTGGAGTTGTGCGAATTCAGGTCCGAAGTGTATCTTCTGGTTTATTTTGACGCAGGTCGCGTATTCCTTGTACAGGTCGTCGGCTCTTACGGGGGCACGGGTTGGCGGCGTGCTTGGATCTATCCGTCGGTGAAGCCCTCGTCTGCCACGTGCCATGCCTCTAAGGAGTCCGTTTAGGCTCGAGAATTTGTCGGCTGGATGCTCGTCGGTTGGCGCCGCCTGGGCGACTGCGCATCCCAGATTGGTTGGCTCCGTGGGTGGTATAGATGTGGAGCTTGAGGGTGTCCAGTTGTGAGTGCGCAAGGCGGCACCGTCTTCCTTCAACCAGGCGGGTCCGTCCCACCATAGGCTGGATTGGGAGAGGCCTGG
>JAABKJ010005547.1:0-22928 GCA_011634705.1 Andricus grossulariae | reverse complement strand
CATAATTAGCCCGAAATTCTGGCATAAAAGAAATATTGATATTCCGTTGTGGAGGTGCTAGCTGATCGCACCTTAAATTATGTTCATCTGTGTATGACCAGGTTATGTATTCGCTGCGTTGTAACTAACGTCGAGCGGTTTTTTGCAACTTTCCTCTCCCCTGGCCAAACGTCCAGGCAAGTGCGAGTACTTATAATAAAGTCGGCGTCGTCTGACGGTATATGCGTACACATGCTAAAGGACTTTAATGCTACTTTAGCAGGAAGGGTGACCCATGTATAGACCTCTGTTTCACCAAGGTTTTAAAATAAAGGCATACTACAATAGGCTTTACCTCAGTGCTATAGGACTCATATTAAATTAAATTTTTAAAACTTAAACAGGACAATAATAATAATAATATGGGCTTTCAAGTCAAAGTTGTGTTAGTAGCTAGATTAAATGCCAAAGTGGACAAAGCGAAAAACAGTTTCTTTAGAAAAAGTCTATTAAAATTGGATTACTTCGGAAGTCCAACTGGAGTCACATTTGGAAAAATTTCATCGTTTTGGGTTCCTTTTTAATTCCTTTTTATTTGCAGCTCCTTAGAAAACAAAAAATGTTTCTAATAGAAACCCGAGTTTTTTCTGTGATATGTATGATAAAAAATATGTTTTACTTCCCGTGAAATCTCAGCTCTGCCGGTAGGAAAAAAATGAGATTATGATAAGTAAGTTTTTTATGGGCTATTTGTTAAAAGGGAACAGATTCAATGGGAAATTAGAGCAAAATGTAGGTGGTTCCCAAATCATTTAGTGATCTCGAGCAGCCACGTCGAATCGTCAGCACACTCAATTACGTACGGCTCGTTTCCCGCGTCATGGGAACGAGTCTTTCTGCTAGTAAGAACAGCACAGTCGTTCTAATTCTAATCGCCGTGAAAATTGTTTCTCGGGCCCGAGAATTAGCCACGGATTATTAGTAATACGTCCAATCTGCCCTTTGGAAGGGCTAATTTCTACTTATTACAATTTTCCCATATTAATAAGCAATTCGCGTATGAATCACAGTACCAATACCCAGCAAAAAACATATTTCCCATGTTCAAAAATGTATCAAAATTACTTTAAATTAAAAATTTAAGAATTGACAATTTTAAAATTAAAATGAGTGCCCTAGGGAGCGTCCACATATTACTTGACGCTATTCTCAATAATTTTTGACTCACCCCTCCCTCTTGTGACAATTTTTGACATTTCGGTGACACCCCCCCCCCACCGTCATCAAAATGTGATATGACACTGAAGCTGGCCCCCCTCCTATTTTTAAATACGGAATATAAATGATATATTATATTTGATAATGGTCCATAAAATCTTTTCCCTTTTTTTAAAGAATTCTTTTTTTCTCCTGTTTTCTAAAAACTTCACATTTTTCTCGCTTTTTCGCTTCAATTTGAACTGTATAAATAAAACCCAATAAGAAAATCCAACTATTCTTAGTTAAAAGATTTTTTTTAGATTGACTAGTCTACCATTATATATTTTTGGTTCGGAATTAATCTCGTTTTTTTTTAATTTTTCTACTATTTGGTTCTTAACTATTCTGCTTAAAATTTTAATTTTTATTTTGATTGTTTGAAAATTAATTTTTTGAATAAAAATTTCACTATTCCACATTGGCTTGAAAATTTATCTTTTTTAATTTAAAAATCATCTTTTATTGTTGAAAATTTAAGTACTTGGTTGAAATGTCGTGTATTTTATTAATAATTGATCTTTTTTATTGAAAAGTAATCTTCTTGGTTAAGAAATCAACTTTTTGGTTGAAAATTCAACGCTTGAGTTGAATTTTAAAATCTTGATAATTCATTTTTTTATGAAAATTCGTCTCTTTGAATGAAAAATTAACTATTTTGTTAAAAATTCCTGTTTGGTTTTCGTTGATAATTAATTTATTTTACTCCAAATGTAACAATTGCATTTTTGGTTTGAAATTTATATTTAAGATTGAAAATTTATTTTTTCTGGTGAAAAATTCTTGTGTTTTGTTGAAAATTTACCTTTTTTCGTATCAAATTGATCTTCTTTGTTAAAATTTCATCTTTTCTTATCAAAATACATTTTTTTGGTTGAAAATTACTCTATTTTAGTTAGGGATTCAACTATTTGGTTCAAAACTCTTTTTTTTAGATAATTCAATTGTTTTTTATGCAAAATTAAAATATTTTGCTATTGAAATATTAACTATCACAAGTTTCGTTAAGAATTCATTTTAATAATATTGCTTAGTCATAAATTAAGGTATTTGTTTCAAAATGAACTTTTTGGTTTAAAGTTCAACTACTTTGGTAGAAAATTAAACTTTTAAGTTAAAAATTAAACTGTTTATTTAAAACTATAATCGTTTTGTTGAAAATACGTTGTTCTTTTGTTAAAAATTAATTTTTCATCTGAAAATGTAGCTATTCCATTTTTGGTTGAAAATTTTTACTTTTAATTTGAATATTCAACTATTTGGGAGATAATTCATGTATTTTGTTAAAAGTTTATCTATTTGGGTAGAAAATCAACCTTGTTTGTTAAAAATTCATCATTTTAGTTAAGCATTCAACTATTTTATGAAAAATTCGTATTTTTTAGTAGAAATTAACGGGTTGAAAATTAGATTTTATTGAATGAAAATTAGTTTTTCAAACTGAAAATTTAACGATTGCATTTTTTGTTCAAAAGTTCTCTCTTTTAGTTGAAAATGCAGCTATTTCGTTTATAATTCCTTTTTCCTGCTTGAAAATCGACTTTCTTGTTAAAAATGCTTCTCTTCCGCTTTAAAAGTCAACTGTTTTCTAAAACATCCGATTTTTCAGCTTTAAAACTTAACTATTTGGTTGAAAACTCGTCTATTTGGACAGAAAATTAATATTTTGTGAGGACTGAATTATTTTGTCAACAATTCGTCTTTCTTTGTTGAATTCCACTGGTTAATAATTTTTATTTTTGTTAAAAATTATTATTTTTTCCCTAAAAATTCAACTATTTCATTTTTGATTGTAAATATCTCTTCTTTAGTTGAAAATTCATGTATGTTATTGAAAATTCGTCTTTTGGTAGGAAATTAATCTTCTTGGTTGAAAATCCATCTTTGCAGATTAAAAAATCAGCTTTTTGGTAGAAAAAAGTCAACTATTTTGTTGAAAGTTAAATCACTTTCTTAAAAATTCAACTATTTTGTTAAAGTCGTCTTTTCTGGTGAAAAATTCAACTGTTTTGTGACAAATTTGTCCGTTTGCATGAAAAATTCATCATTTATGGTAGAAAAGTTATCTTTCTTAGCTGAAAATTCATCTCTGCGTTGGCTGAAAATGAACTTTCTTTAAAAATTAAACTTTTGTGTAACGTGTTACAAAACCTATGCAACCCCCTCCTATGTGGCACTTTGTAACGTAAAGGCAGACCACCACCCCTTCAGGGTGGCACGTAATATGTGGACGCTCCCTTATCAAAACTTGTCATTGAATAATTAAAATTTTATTTTATTATGAATTCAATAGAGGGTAGCTGAGTTCTGGAAAAAGAATCATCCTACCGACATTTAATTCAAGGTGTCCAGGGGAGACCTCCGATAAAATTCCCGTACATTCCCCGTACACATTTCATTTAAAACATTATATTTTATATGAATGAATTAAATGAAAATTTATTCTATTTCTAGGAAAATAGGCTTGCTAATGTACACAAAATGATAAAATTATACCATTAGTTAATTTATATACGAAATATAAATAAAAAACAAAAGAAGTTTTCATGCTGCTCCATATGTGGAACATGAAAAATTGACGCTTTAAAAATAAAATCTGGTATATTTCCCGCATCGATGAAATTTCCACACGGAAGTGCGTAAATATCGATAACAGGAACCTGTATCCTCTAATGAACATTCCTAATAACAATTGGCAATTGTAAAATGAAATTCCTTTAAAAAGACAACGATAGTAAAAAAACTTGCATAATTATCTCGAAAAAATTGATACCAACGAAAGAATAAATGATTAATAATATAAAAAACAATTCCCACCCTTAATGTACTTTTTCTTTTTATTTGGATCAATTTGTGGTGTGTAGTTCCCTGTTTGCATAATATCGAGGGGGTAGATGAGCACCCTAGGTGAAAATCAGAAGGAGGAAAAATCACCCCAGATGCGACATACGGGGCATGTCGAATTCCCCCATCAGTTCCTGGTGGGTTTGCATTCCCATATTAACATAGAGATACGGTCTTATGGTAGAGCAAGGGCTTTGCCAATACCAGTGTGTATTTTAGGTTAGGCATGCTCGCATTGCTCACCCCCAGCACTAATGGAGATTCGCACGTGGCGCCACGTGACATCGGGTTAAGCAAACTATCGATTATGGGATTTTACGCTAAGCACCTATAGGATTACACCGACGATGGCTGATAAAGCCACTGGATTTGTTGCTCTTTTGAGAGATCACCAAGTACATCGGGTACCTTGATCTACGCGATATGCTCCTCTTATCTTCCACGGGAAAACATATTTCAACCTAATACTCAATTAATGCATTACACTGGAGCCCATTCATCATACTTACGACATAATATTATGAAGTCGTGTGAATCTTTTTCACAACTCTTGCTGTTCAAGTGAAATGAGGAAACAGATCATCAGGGTCGTCGGAATCTTCATTTTCAAAATTTCCTGATTATAATACTATATTATATTATTATGAATTATATTATATTATTATGAATTATATGATATTATTATAATATTATTAAGTCGTGTGAATCTTTTTAACGACTCTTGTTGTTGCAGTGAAATCAAGAAACCGATCATCATGGTAGACGGAATCTTCATTTTCAAAATTTCCTGATTATAATATTATATTATATTATTATGAATTATATTATATTATTATAATATTATTGAGTCGTGTGAATAGTTTTCACGACTCTTGTTGTTGAAGTGAAATCAAGAAACCGATCATCAGGGTAGACGGAATCTTCATTTTCAAAATTTCCTGATCATAATATAATATTATATTATTATGAATTATTATGAATTATATTATATTATTATTATATTATGAAGTAATGTGAATCTTTTTACGACTCTTTTTGTTCAAGTGAAATCAGGAAACCGATCATCAGGATGGTCGGAATCTTCATTTTCAAAATTTCCTGGTTATTCGCGGACTAATTTTTCATTTTCTCTGACCATTCATATTTAAGAACCAACAAATTCTAATTTTGTAAGTTTTTTTATATATAAACTTTTATAAATGAAATAATACAATTTTATGTTTAAATTTATACGTGTTTTTTATTTACTAGAACAGTGTACGCGCTACGCGCGCACTAATTACGCTTTCTTTAGAGAAAAATCTACTAAGTGGAACTACTTTGGTAAAAAATCATTTTGTTGGTTGATGATTCATCATCGTAGTTTGGAAATCATTTTTTTTTGTTCAAAATTTAACTATTTTGTCACAATTTTTGTTAACTGAAAATTTTGCTGTTAATAATAATTAAAAAATACAACTATTTGGTTGAAATTTATGACTTTGGATTAAAAATGCATGTATTTAGTTGAAAACTAATCTTTTTTAGCAGAAAATTACTCCTTTTGGTTCAAAATTAATTTCTTTGACTTGAAAGTGAGTTTTTAAAAATTGAAAATTAATTATTTAACTGAAAATTTAGTTATATCATGTACGTTTAAACATCAATCTTATTCAGTTGAAAATTTAACTATTTGTTAAAAAGTTTCTGTATGTTGTTGAAAATTGGTCTTTTATAGTACAATATTAATCTTCTTGGTAACTAATTCACCTTTTTGGTTGAAAATTAAACTATTAGATTGACAATTCCATTAAAAATTAAAATATTTGGTGCAAAATTTATGTATTTTGTTAAAAATGATTCTTTTTTGGTAGAAAATTAGTTTTTTTATATTGAATAGTAATTTTTCTTTGGTTGAAAATTAATTTTTTTATTGAAAATTAAGTTTTTAACTAAAAATTTAATCCAATTTGTTGTCGCAAATTTTTCGTATAGACATTTAATCATTTTGTTTAAAAATTAATTTCTTTGGTTGAAAATTTAACTATTTCGTTGAACAGTTATTTTATTTTCTTAAAATCTTATTTATCTAACTTAAAATTAAACTATTCTATTTTTTGTTAAAAATTTACGTTATTTAGTTGAGAATTAATATTCTGGTTTGAAAATTTAACTGTTTGGTTGAGAATTTGATTTTTTGATTGAAAATGCATCATTTCAGCTACAAGTTTATTTCTTTGGTTAACAATTTAACAAACTTGGTTGAAAATTCGTTTTTTTGTTGTTGAAAATGAATTGTTTTTTACTAAATATGTAGCTGTCGAAATATCGACAAGTGGTATAGAAACTTTTTTTATTTCGAATGAATATGAAATACCTCACCAGAATCTAGAAAAAAAGTTAAATATCCTAATTAGTTAAACAAACACAGCATTTCCAAACAAATTTGCCGAAATATTTCCAAAGAAAAAGATTTTAAGCAAATTTCCGGCACCCGTTCTAAAAAGGACTTGGTTGAAAATTGGTATGTTTGGTTAAAAATCGAACTATTTCATTTAGAATTAATTTTTGAGCTGAAAATTTAACTATTGTCTCTTTGGTTACATATTGATTTCTTTGGATAAAAATATAACTATTTTTTTGCAAATTCTTTTTTTTCTCTGGTTAAAAATGTATCATTTTTCATTGAAAATTCATGTACTTTCTTGTAATTTGTTCTTTTTGGAAGAAAAATAATTTTTTGGTTTGAAAATTAAACTATTTAATTAAAAATACATTTTTCTGGTTGAAGATTCATCTTTTTAATTGAATATTTATTTCTTTATTTGAAAATTTAACAGATTTGATGAATATTCGCTTTTTCAGTTGAAAATGAATTTTTGTAGCTGAAAAAATAACTTTTAAATTTTAGCTTAAAAAAATTGTTTTTAGTTAAAAATTCATTTATTTTGTTGAAAAACTGTCTTTCTTGGGTTGAACATTCAATTACTTTTGTAGAAAATTTACATTTTTATGTTCAAAATTCAATTTTTGGTTAAAAAATCATATTTCGGATGAGATTTTTTTCTTTATCGACTTAAAAATCTTTTTTGGTTGAAAATTTAACTGTTTTCAAACTCTGATCGAAAATTCAACTAATTAGTTGAAAATTCCTTTTTTATTATTTGAAACTTAACTGCTCTAATTAAAATTTCAATTCTTGATACTTTTGATTTAAAATATCTTTTTGTTTTTGAGTTAAAAACTCAACTATTTGGCTGACCATGCATGTATTTTACGGATGTCTTGCGTAATTTGTTGATGACTGCTTTATTTTTTTGGATTAACATTATTGATTGCCTAGGTATAAGGTTGTTTTCATACATTAAAGAAATGTAGAACGGTCAGGGAAAATGAAAAATTGGTTAAGGAATAGTCAGTGAAAGTGAGGGAATTTCAAAATTGGGATTTTGTAGCAACCCTGAAATATTGGCAGATAATGTATAATGCTTGAGAATAAAATAATGAATCTAACACCTTACACTATCTTTTCAAAAACTATAGAGACCTCAGTTTTTGTACAGATTATAGTAAAAATCTCAGCACACAAAAATTTGAAAAATATGAAATAAAGTATATATTGCAGATGAAGGTTTTGCCTAATATACTGATACAGTTTTTTGAAATTTTAAATCGATTAGCAATTATTTCCTGATGGGTGTGAGGTTTGAAGGTACCATTATCATACGATCATTTCAGAATACTCAAATTTAAATGACTATTAGTTCCTGAAAATAAGTTACAAGAAATCTGCACAAAATATATGGATTTCTTTGATCCTTTCTCTGCACAATTCTAAAATTTAGAGTCAGAAGTAACCATTTGTTATTATGTTAATAACAAGAGAGTAGTTAGGTGTTTTCTCCGAAACTGAAGAACATACGGAGATAATTCTTTAAACAAATTGCACATGTTTGACTTCTTCAAATGGTGTATCTAGTATCAACGAGCAAAAAGATGTGCTTGAATGTTTGAAAAATTATTTTCTTTTTCGGAAAATACAAAGAGCTTTCCGATTATTGGCGGAATGGCGTGGCTCTCACATAGGAGTAGCAGTAACGCAGGCAAGGTCTCCTGCTGTGCTTGCGGGTGCTTTGATAATCGGAAAGCTCTTTGTATTTTTTGAAAATGAAAATAATTTTTTAAACATTTCAGCCTAACTTTTTGCCGATTGACGCTATATACACCATTCTTATAAGCTAAAAATGTATAATTTGCTTCAAGAATCACCACCGTACTGTGTTTAGTTTCAGAGATGACACCTCACTACTCTTTTCTTATTAACTTAAAAACAGATGATTAGTTCTGACTTGACGATTTACAATTCTGCAGAGAAAGGATAAAAAAAAATTCATACATTTTCTGCAGATTTTTTGTAATTTATTTTCAGAGACTAACAGCCATTTAAAGTTGAGTATTCTGAAATGATAGTACGATAATGGTACTTTTTAGCCTTTCACTCGACAGGAAATAATTACTAATCGACTGAAAATTCCCAAACTCTGTATCAGTATAGGCAAAATCTTCATCTACAACATGTACTTTGTCCCATATTTTAAGAATTTTTTCTGCTGAGATTTTCACTACAATCTGTACAAAAATTGAGGTCCCTACATTTTTTGGACAGATAGTAGTCCTCATTTTCGATTCCGTCTTCGTTCGAGAACACGGAACATTTACAGGTCTTTGGGGTGATCTTGGAAAAAAAGTTGATGTCACCCCCACAACAAAATAGAGAGAAAATTCGAAAAGCCAAGCAACATTCGATCTCCCTTGAATTGGCGTCACGTCCATGAATTTGCCAGCATTGAACCAAGGCGCTGACCGATGATGAAACCAACTTCCGGTCTATTCTATGATTGTGTTTTGCAATCCGTCTCTCGTGTGAGAAAAAAATCCTCCCTCCTCCGCGCTTTCGTATCTCATAACCAATTAGACGAACTCATTACGTTGCGCACTCATTATCGGCCGGCATAATTAATATCCTATGATGTGCGAGGAAAACGAAGAGAGTGATAAAGAAACTTAATTACGATGAATAAAGATGGAAATATATGAGAGAACAAACGGGCAGCTGGGTTGAACTTAGCAGACTCTAAGACGCCGCTATCAGAGGAAGTGAGGTCGACCTCGAAGCGCCTTCATTAATAGTCTATTGAGCGTGGGAGGGGTTTTATACTGTTTTCATTGATTTTCTAGCAAAAAAAAAATCTGCGAGATAGTTAGAATGAGTCTATTGCTCAAGTCTAGATTTCTCGGTCTGTTATTTTGCTGCTTCACGTCTCTGTGGAAGATTTATATTCAATCGGGATGTGATAAGAGATGAAGTATATTAAAAAGATGCAGAAAATTTTTTTTTCTAGGGATCGAGATTATTTTTAATTAATGCTCTGAGATAATTAACCAATGAATGATGATGACTTCTTGATAAAAAATACTATGCGGAATGCTCATTTTAATATTTAGTAAAACTGTGTCAGACATTATGAATTAGGGAAATACAATATTTCAACTTATTCGTAGAGATCAATTCAATAACAGGGTTTCTGCAAAATCCCGATTTCGAAAGTTCCTGACTTTCCCTGACAAATTTTCATTTTCTCCGACCGTTATAAATTTGTTTTTCAGGTATGTACACAACCTTACACCTAGGAGATCTTATAATATTAATGAAAAAAATGGCTGTATAATTGATCTTTAAGACTTTTACTGAAGTAAGACAACAATCAACATATATTGAAACTTAGAGGAATGAATTTTCAAGAGAATAGATGAACTTTTTCAGCCAAATCATTGATATTTCAACCAAGAAGATTAATTTTCTACAAAGGAAGACCAATTTTCAACAAAATACATGAATTACAACCAAACAGTTGACTTTTCTCTTCAAAAAGATCAATTTAGAACCCAAAATGGAAAAATTAGATTTTCAGTTAAAACAATTAATTTTCAACCGAAAAAAAATTCAATGAAACAGTTAGATTTTCAACCAAAAAAAATGTATTCTTAAATAAAAAGTCAGATCTTCCTATTTATATTTCAAAAAAATTTATATTTTAATTTCAAATAAAAATAGTTGAATTAAACCAAAGAATACGGACTTTCAACAAACTAGTTGAATCCTCGAACAAAAAGAAGAATGTTCAACTAAAAAAGATAACAAAGAAAAAAATGTCATCTAAAATGTTAAACTTGCAAGCAAAAAGACTTTTTTTTAATAAAAAAAAAGTTCATTTTCAACAAAAAATATTGAATTCTTAACGAAATAGTTGAATTTTCAACCAGAAAAATAAACATTTTACGAAAATGACAAATTTTTAACAAAATACATGAATTTTCCAATAAAAAAGATGAATTTTAGCCAAGGAAGATTTTTCAGATAGTAAAGAAAGAAAAAAATCATCAAAAATGTTGAACTATCAAGCCAAAAAGACAAGTTTTCTACAAAACACTCGAGATTTCAAACTGGAAATATGAATTTTTAACAAAAAAAAAAAAACAAATTGTAAATTTTCATCTAAAAAAATGCATTTTTATTTAACTAAGATGATGAATCTTCAACCAAAAAAATTAATTCTCTACGAAGTACTTGAATTTTCAACCTAAAAGATAAATATTCTACAAAGAAGACAAATTTTCAACAAAATATATAACTTTTCAACTAGAAAAGATAAATTTTTAATCAAGAAAGATTTCCCAAATAATACTAAAAACAAATTTGATCGAAAATATTGAACTTTTAAGCCAAAAATACGAATTTTCTATAAAAAAAGTTCATTTTCAGCAAAAGAGTTTTTTACAAACAAGTTGAATTTTCGAACCAAAAATATGAATTTTCAAAAAAAAAAATTATTTCCAACAAAAGTGTAGAATTTTAAAGACAAAAAACAGAATTTTCTAAAAAAAAGTTGAATTTTCAACTAAATAAGATGAATCTTCAACCAAAATAATTAAATTTTCAATACAAAAAAGACGATTTTTTACCAAATAAATCAATTTTCTACACAACAAGATTAATTTTCAAATAGAAGTGGAATACCAATATTTTCGGTTGAAAAAATTAATTTTCAACCAAAAATAGTTGAATTCAACTGAAAATAAAAACACAAATTTTCAATCAAAAGTTGAATTTTCTACCAAGAAAGATTAATTTTCAAGTAAAAATGGAATATCAATATTTTCAGCTGAAAAAATTAATTTTCAACCAAAAATAGTTTAATTTAACTAAAAAGAAAAAACAAATTTTCAATAAAAAGTTAAATTTTCTACCAAGAAAGATGAATGAGTCACCAAAAACAATAATATTCTACCACAAATGACAAGTTTCAAATGAAATATAGACATTTTCAACTAAAAAGTTAAATTTTTAACAAGAACAAGAAAACAGTTTTTCAATTAAAACGATGAATCAACAACAACAAAAATAATTTTTAATAACGTAGTTCCACCTTTAACAAAGTAGTTGAGTTTAAAAAAAAAAAATGAATTCTCAACGAAAAATGTATTGGCGGATATTTCAACCAGAAAAGATTTTAATTTTAAACCAAAACACGCATTTTCAACAAAACAGTTGAATCCTCAACCAAAACAGATTAAATTTCAAACCAGACAGTCGCATTTGTATCAAAAAAAGGTTGAATTTTTACGACAAGAGATGAATTTTCAAGTCGAAAAGACGAATTTTCTATAAAACAGTTGAACTTACAACCCAAAAAGATGATTTTTCAAAAAAAGAGTCCCTGACTCTTACAGGTTTTCCCTGAAATCCTGACCATTTTGAAATTTCCTAACTTTCCAGAATTCCATGACCTGAAGCAACTTTGGATAATTCGGAAACACCTGATTTATTATAAAGCATGTATTTTGTTACAAATTCATCTTTTTGGTTGATAATTCAACTATTCCAGTTGAAGATTCATCTTTCAAGTAATAAATTCACCAGTTTCGTTGAAAATTAATTTTTTAACTGAAAATTTAGCTATTCTATTTTTGGTTAAAATAGAATCTTCTTTATTTCGATATTAAACTATTTGGTTGACAATTGATCTTTTTCATGTGAAAATTCGACTATTTGGTTGATAGTAGTTCATGTATTTTGTTGAAAATTATCTTTTTTTGTAGAAAATATATCTTCGTGGTTCAAAATTCAACTATTTGGTTAAAATTTATATATATTAATTTTACTTAACTATGCACTGTATTTCAAATATAAGAAGATAAAATAAAAATTTGTTTAAATCATTAATTTAATTCTTCGACCAGGACTTATTTCTGGTGAGCAAAAGAAGTGCCATGTGAAATCTTTTTTTGTTATAGAAGCTTCGTTTTATGCGAGAAGTCTAATTAATTTCGCCGTTTAAGTAATAAGTGGGAGTGTCATTATCACTCAGACAAGAAGACGATCAGAAATTGTAAAATTTATCTTGCAAGCAAAGCGGAGGTCGAGAGGTCTTGTGATTATAGTATCTTCTAGGACGTTTCCTGCTACGGGAGTCGAGTTTCCACTTTGCAGAATACCTAACGTGGCGAAACCTCAAAACTCTCGGGGGTGCAGTGTGTTTCCCGATTTCAGAGGGTTGTAACTTCCCCTCTTGATATTGAGACCCAGAAACGGGAACTCAGAGAAATCGAGCGACACCTATAAACTAAATTACTAAAAGCTAGTGATTTTCCAATAACACTTCAAATAGTATATTATTTCTGCCCATATGGAGCAATTTTATAATCTTTATTTTTATTTCAATATGAATTTAGGTAATTTTTTTCACTTTTAAAAATTTTGGATAATTACAACAATTTCGAAATTCATGATAAATTTATAAATTACCCGAAATTTTTGAAAAGGGCGATGAGTTACCATAATTTATCATAAATTACCGAAAAAATCCAGAAATTTGTTGATACTCTGAATTTCTTTATATTTATAAAATTTACAAAAGAAACCCGCACCGAATGTACAGAATATGGCATTTTGTAAAAGTGTCTAATTATAATTTTTTTCGTAATTTCGAACTTGCACTCTCAATGAATTTTGATACTTTTTTAAATGACGGTAAGGCTTGCAGGTATAATGAACCGGTGCAGAAAATTCTCTTTGACCAAAAAAATGTTATTTAACAAAAAAAATTAACAATATTTTGTTCCTAACTTTTCAGATGTATCTTTTTTCCAAGATCTTCAAAATAACTATCAAGCATTGATTTCCAGTAGGTTAGAATAAGAAACAAAATTGTTCATAACGTTTCGAACAAATCAATGAGAGTTAAGAACAGCTGCTACTTTACAATTATTTAAAAATTTCCATAAACAAACACACAGTTTTCGTATGTCACAATGAATAGGCTCAATTTTTTGGCAGAATCAACCAAAAATGTCTTGCCAATTACTCCTTGCTGTCATTTTTTTTCAAATCAACAACTGTTAATTCTTCAAACAATATTTATAAATAAATTAACATTTTTTAAATTATTCCACGAATAGGCCTAATTTCTTGCGGAACAAATTAAAAATGTATTGGCAGTGACTCTTTGCTACAATACTTTGCCAATGGTCATGTTTGTCTACTGGACAAGAACTGTTGATTATTTAAACAATATTTATAAACAAATTCACAGCTTGACCATTTTCCCATTGAAAATCTTAATTTTTTTGGGAATTAACAAGAAATATCTTGCCATTTATTCAAGATATATAACCAATAACCAAGAACCCATCACACCTTTCATTAACACATATACATTGACCTTGGTCATTTAGTTGATTCAGAAAAAAGTTAATACTTATCATGGAGAAATAATCAAACTGTGAATTTATTTGTAAATATTGTTAAAATAATCAACACTGTATTAATTAGGAAAATATGACCATTGGTAAGGTATCATAGCAAAGAGTTATTGTAAATACATTTGTGGTTGGTTCCGCGAAAAAATTAGGCCTATTCGTGGAATAATGTTGAAAATGTGAATTTTTTTGTAATTTGTTTAAATAATTGACAGTTTTTAATTCCAAAAAAATGACAGCAAGGAGCCATTGGCAAGGCATTTTCGGTCGATTCTGGAAAAAAGAGCCTATTCATTTTGACATAAGAAAACTGTGTATTTGTTTATAAAAATCGTTTCTCTAATTGTCAAACAGCAGCTTTTTTTCTTAATCTAACCTACCGAAAAGCATTGCTAGATTAAAAATTAATTATTTCAATCTTTGGAGATAGGTAGTTTTGGCCAAACATCAACTTTTCCAATTTGTTATATTTATTATATTTATATACATATTCAATATTGGCCGTGTCTAGGTTCACCGAAATTCGGTGAGCGTAGAGCAAATTGGAAACGATCAAAATCAACATTTTTTAATAAATTTATCAAAAGCTGAAGAGTTCGAAAATTCAATTTGAAGATTAAAGTAAACACTTCAATGCGTAAAAAACGTTTAATTCAATATTTAAAGGAATTATCAAATCAAAATATAAAGAATTCTATATTGTATAATTTCAAATTGTGTGTGAATTACTTGAAGGGAAAAGTGTAACAATCTAAATTGAAGTTTAACGTCTGAGGCTTATAGAAATTTACATAACAGAGTTCGCTGGGACAGACTGTATTGTTTAAGGCTTCTCTCGTTCGATCATCAACGTTAAGCATGGCTCGACGCGGTTTATGACCGGATGGGGAGCCGTCGTACTTAGATGGAGTGTATTAAATATCATCTTTTAAGGTGCCTTCATTCTCAAACTAATACTAATATACAATTAGTTTTTGTTTCAGAAGGATTTTGAATACTGCTTGAGGAAAAAACAAATCTCCGAATTACAATTTTTTTAATTCAATAAAAATAAAATAAATTTTTACTTTTTAAGACGCGATTTATCAACTATTAAAATTCCAAAAAACAAATTGTATAATAATTTAAAAAAAAAAAAGAAAAAATGATATGAATCATTGACGCAGATTGTGTGGATAAGAAACCTATATATAAAAAAGAATGCTGTGGAAATTATTATGAAATAACAAATTTGCTCTTTTTGTAACTAAACAAAAAACTAGCTTTATTTTTATTTTATATCTACAATTTTATAAAATCTTCAATTAAGCATTTATGAATTTTGAATGGTTTGAATTAAAGATATTTGAGTTTTACGGGGAGTATCAGCCTTAAATGTTTCAATATGAGGCAGCCTTTAATTTTTGAGTATTTAAGTGGTCAAAAATAAATGACGTAATGTGTTATTTTTATTTTAGACCCCCCTCCACCCTTCCTAAGACTTTTTCTACAGTAAATGTATGTAACTTTCACATAGGCTTACGATTTTGCTGACCCTCCTTTCCCCCTCAAATCCTTACGTAAATAAGTATAATTAAATAAGTTAAATAAGTATAATTTTCCTAAGATTCTTGCGAAAATTCGAAAAGATTTTTGAAAATTTCAGATGCGTCAAATCAAAATTTCAAGAAAAAAGTTTATCTTCAAGCAAATAGTTTTAAATTTTCAAAGAAAAAAGATGAATTCTCAAGGAAAAATAAAATATTTGATATTTCAATTCAAAAATATTTTTATTTTCAATAAAAAATAGTTGGATTCATTTAGAAAAGACACATTTCCAACAAAATAGTTCAACCTAAACCAGAAAAGGTTAATTTTCAAATAGTTGTATTTTTAAACGAAAAGCATTACATATTTTCCAACACAGACATATTTTCTGGAAATTATATTTAATTTTTTAATTCGAAAATATGAATTTTTGACCAAATACATACATTTTCTATCAAGAAGATACATTTTATACAAAAAATACCAATTTTCCACTAAAATGATGAATCTTTATCCAAAAAAAAAAACAACACTTTTTAAACAAATAGTTCAACTTTTAACCACGTAGTTGTATTTTCAACCAAAAAAAGATAAATTCTCAAAAAAAATGTAATAGTTGATGCTTCAATCCAAAAAGATTTTAATTTTAAATAAAAAATAGTTTAATTCATAAGAAAATGCCAACAAAATAGTGGACATGATCAACCAAAAAGATAAATTTTCTGCCAAAAAAGACCAATGTTCAACAAAATTTTTACATGCTTAGCCATAAAGATGAATGTTGAGCTAAAATCATGAAATTTCAACCAAACTCAGTAATGGAATTTTCAACCAAAAAAAGGTGAATTCTCAACGAAAAATATAATAGTTGATAATTAAATTTTTATATATATTTTTAATTTTATCTCAAATAAAATTTAATTAATCGAAAAAGACGAATTTTCAACAAAATAATTTAATCCTCAGCCAAAAAAAGATTTTTATTTTAAACCAAATATTTGCAATTTTAATACAAAAAAAAGATGAAATTTCTACCAAAAGAGATGAATTTTCAAACTAAAAAGACGCATTTTCAACCAAATTGTTGAATTTGCAACACAAAATGAGTTTTCAGTCTAGAATGAAAAAAAATTAGGCAAATTATAATTTGAAGGTAAAAATAATATTTACTACAAAATAAAAATGTCGAATGACTATTTATGTTTTAATTTTTATTGTTTATTTGCTTCAAGGGTATATACATATAATTTAAAGTTTCTCTGTTATAAATAAATTTTTAGAACAAAAATTCCTCATTTGGAAATTGCGATTTACAAAATTCGAGAAAATTCAAAAGTGCGAACTGAAAACAGCCACTTGAAGTAATAATCGCGCAGTATGCAACCAATCAGGTAGTCAACCACAGTGAGTGCAAGATTTTCGATAATTTCGTTCCGCTTATTTTTTATATAAGATCATTGTACAAAATTTAAACTACAATAAAATAAAACAATGTACAAAAAAAGTACAAAGTTCGTCCGAATAATAGATAAAACTTGTAATTTTGTGTAATTTTTATTGTAATGTATTTATTCGTAGGTTCCTCTAAAAATGGGTTACGTTTTTTGTACTTTTTTGCAACAATTTTTCCACCAGGTAATATTATGAAAATATGACTACAATTAGTTTCTTCATAAAGCTTCTTGAATTTTGAATTGCCTTAATTAAAAATTTTGGCATAATTTTCTCTTTCAGTTATATTTGCAGGCACATCCAATTGCTTAATCGACGTGTATCAAAAATCGAAGGCTCCCCTTAAGTTGTGTAGAGACAAGTATGGCTAATTATCCTGTTATCGGCATGTTGGCTGTTAGTTCCTTAATAGTCAAGACGTTTAAATTTTTATTTTTCTGATGGAGGCGGAAATCGGACGACAGATGGATCAGGGAGTGTAGAAAATAGTGATGGTAGTAGGAGAGACAGTTGTGTGTACATGGTTGGTAACAGTCGCGTAACGACTTCTTCGAGTTAACAGCTCTCGTAATTAACTCGCCGCACCGCGCCGCACCGCACCGCCACAGCCGGTGGCGCAGGTACACTTAATACAATAATAAGGCGAAGTAGCATGGCGAATAAATTACCTGGGGTAGATAGGTCCCCCGTGTGTTGTATTTACGTAGCGCGGACGCGATGCACGAGCGCTAATTACAAGGACGAATGGACCGCGAACGAAATGTTACTGTACGAGTATTTATCCCGAGTGCAAATGAGAATAAAACGAGGGAAATGGAATTAAAATAAAGAAACAGGGCAAACAGTCTCATTAACGATGCCTGTCAGTCTTCTTCCACTCTCTCGACACATTGTTGTAATGATCTGTAAACTCATTAGGCTGTAAACAATTATTAAATTAGAAGTCATTTTAACGATCTTTTTAGAGTTCATTTAGGAAAATTAAATTTTAACATTCAATGCTTGAAATAATAATGATAAATTATTAAGAAATAAATAGCTATATGAAGAACTAATAAATAGCCACGGTGGATCAGGCGGTTTGGCGCTCGGACTTCATGTTAGAGGTCCGGGGTTCGTTCCCTGAGCCCAGTCCGTGGATGGTAGGGTAAAAACCCAAGCTTTGCCCAATATGTCAAATTAGGCATACTGCTCTTATAAGATAACTTGATTGTATTACAAAAATGTGTCCGTGACTAACAACATATACCGAGACCAGCCCGTGCAGACTGTTTAAAAAAAAATCCAAATCGAATGAAATGCCTTCGACATATTGGTCTGTAACCATCTTGAGCCTGAGAAAAAAATAAGCTTTCTCATTCGCTTATAATAATGATAAAAAATGAGCTTCGTCATTTAATATATAATTAATTTAATAATACATCAAAAGTCTCGGTGGCTCAGGCGCTTAGGCGTTCGGACTTCACATTAGAGGTCCGGGGTTCGGTTCCTGAGCCCATACATCTGCAAATTTTTCTACCTACTTTCACCAAGGTGTTGGTAGTTCGGATCCCACCATCAGATCTAGGTCCCCCATCATGCACTTGGCTGTAACCCAGTCCGTGGATGGCGGGCTAAAAAACCAGGCTTGGCCCAATATGTCAAATTAGACATACTGTTTTTATCAGATCACTTGATTGTATTACAAAAATGCGTCCGTGACTGATCATGATATATACATATTAGGCTGTAACTATCTTTATCCTGAAAGAAAAATCAGCTTCCTCATTTTTTTCATGATACATCAAAATGCAGACCTGGCACTCATTTGAGAAATTCAACATTGTGTCAAAAGTAGCATTAATTAAAAAAAAAATAGTAGCAAAATATTTTCACGAAATTTTTTAAATCTTAAATCGAGGGGTTAACTATTTTTAAACCTGGTATACAATATACATAGGGGTGGACTGAAAAACACTCCAAATTATCAGATTCTATGGTAATTTCAGCACTGAAATTGAAAATTCACTCTGAAAAGTTTCATTGTGGCTTTACGAACAAATTTAAAAAAAAAATGAAAAAATTTCTCCCCGTCGGGCAAAACGATTGAAAATAACCTTATAGGGAAAAAAGAGAGAAGAAATTTTTTCGTCAAAATATAATATTTGAAAAAATGACAATAAATGTAATTTAGTTAATTTGTCCCAAAGATCAGAAAAAAAAATGTATTTCGTTTTTTATTTTCTAATGCACTTTTAAGAAAGTAAGAAGACACGCAGATTTTTTTAAGTGTCAAAACAAATTGTGTATCTATTTTTCATGGATCTTAAAACATGAGCCATTTTTACACAAGACTCATAAAAATTCGTTTACAGAGGATTCGTGAAAAATAGAAAAAACGTATTTTCAATCTTTTTTGGTAATGTTTAAAAATTTTAAAAAACGTCAAAAGTTTAGAAAAATGTAATATGCATTTTTGGTAATTTGTACCTAAGTTGCCAAAAAAGGTTTTTATTAATTTTTTTAATTGGTTGATGCTCTTTTTAATAAACTAAAGAAACGCATACATATTTTAAAGTTTCGAACAAAAATTGTGGTCTGTTTGTTACGGATTCTGTATTAGATTAGATAGATTTTTACGGCTTTCGTGTGAAAATGGCTCATGTTTCAGGATCCTTAAAAAATATAAGAAAATTTTGTTTGAAACTCAAAATTATGTACCTACATGTTTCCTTGGTTTATTAAAAAGAATACCAGAAAATAAAATTAAACAAAAAACGAAAAACATATTTTGTTTTTTTGCAACATCAGGTACAAATGAACAAAATTGCATTTTTAATTTTTTTGAATATGATATTTCGACGAAAAAATGTGAGAAATACTTTTTATTTCTTTACCAAATTCATTCGTAATGCCACAAAAGAATTTTTCAATGCTATTACGAATGAATCTAATCATTTTGAGTTTTGTTCGGCCGACGCTAATTCAAATCTCCCATAAAATAGCGTGAAATTTTTTCAAATCTTTTAAAATATCCTAAAAACTTTAGTATCTGTTCAAACACTTTGAAACCCCAAGAAATCTGTTGAGATCTTCTAAAAGTCCCTGAGAAAATCGTTATGCTTTTTAAATCTCTTGAAATCTTTAAAGTCTCTTGAAAACCATAGAAATCCCTTGAAATCTATCAAATATCATTGATATCCTTTATGCCTTTTTAAAATTCTTTGAAATTTTCTGAAATTATAAAAAATCCTTTGAAGATCCCCTTCAAAAATTTTAAATCTCATTAAATTCCTTGATATTTTGTTAAAACCGCTAAATTAAATACCCTTGTGATTGGACGTCCAGTTTTTTCATGGACGTGTTTCGGAGATGCCCCCTGTTATTTTGAACTAAGAAAGGAAAAATCATCCTATGCGTTTTCAATAAAAGCGATTTTTTTCGTTTTTATGGATTATAAATCTCATTTTTCTCGACGGAAAATATAACTAGTAGTTTATAGTTTAAAATTGTTTCTCTTCCTGATATCTATAAATCGTGTCTTCACAAGACGTTTAGCTTGTGCATTGTAAAAAATGAAAAAAATATAAAAAATCGACTAAAATAGCACTTATTTCAACGATATAGAACAATTTTTTTACATTTGTTTTTATTTCAGTAATAATGTGAAGAACACGTTTCATGAGATTCTTACGGTTCCTGAGCCTCAGAGCAGAGAAAAAAATTTTTTTAGGTCTTAAATTGGAAAAACATAATTTTTTTTAGAAAGTAAATACTCGCTTTTCTTTAAACTGAAAATTGGATTTTTTGTCGCCGTCCAAATTTAAGAAGACGCAACCCTCGAGCGAAAAAAATCCCTCGGCATTTTCTCAAAACCTGATACTATTTTTTAATAAAATATTTTTTCAGAGTGGCCAAAAAACATGATTTTAAAAATTCCCTGACCAATTCTTCATTTTCCCTGACCATTAATATTCAAAGAACAGCATTTTAATCTTGTATCATTTTTGACATAGAATCTTTTATGAACGGAATGAAATAATTTCAGATTGAAATTGATAAATTTCACATTTATTTATTTACTTTCACTAAAAAGGATGACCTTTTAATTGGGAAGGACGAATTTTTAACAAAACAGTTGAATTTTCGACCATAATAGATTCATTTTTAATAAGATTGTTTAATTTTAAAGCTACGAAAAAGAATTTTCAAACAAATTGTCGATTTTTCAAACAGAAAGAGTGAACTTCAACAAAAAACAATTGTATTTTTTACCAAATGATTAGAATTTTTAGTAAGCTGTTGAATTTTCAACAAAAAAGATGAAATTCCATACCACCAAGGACGAATTTCGTATTTAAATAGACGAATGTTCAACGAAACAGTTAAATTTTCGATAAGAGAGATGATTTTTTGACTTAACTAATTCAAAGATGAATTTGTAAACAAATTGTTGAATTTTCAAACAAAAATTCACTTCAACCAAAAATAGTGAAATTTTGAACCAAATAATTGATTTTTTTAAGGCAGTTAAACTTTTAACAAAAAAAGTTGAATTTCCAATCCAAAAGTCCGAATTTTCTGCCCGAATAGGCAAATTTTCAACAAAACAGTTAAATATTCGACAAAAAAATATGAATTTTTAACAACATACTTAAATCTTCAACAAAATAATTAAATTTTTAACAAAATAGTTGAATTTTTAACCCAATAATAAAATTTTTAACAAATAATAAAATTTGCAACAAAATAGCTGAATTTTCAACCAAATGGTTAAATTTGCAAGCTACAAAGAAGAATTTTCAACAAAATTGTCGAATTTTCAAAAAAAAAAAGAGTAAACTTCAATCAAAAACTGTTGCATTTTCAACCAAATAATAGATTTTTTTAAAGACAGTTGAATTTTCAACAAAAAGAGGTGAATTTTTAATCCAAAAAGGCCGAATTTGCTGCTCAAATAGGCAAATCTTCATCAAAACAGTTATATTTCCGACTAAAAGAGATGATTTTTTGAAAAAATACTCGAATCTTCAACAAAATAATTGAATTTTTCTTAAAATAGTTGAATTTTTAACCAAATGATAAATTTTTTAACAGAATAATTAAATTTTCGACAAAATAGTTGATTTTTTAACCAAACTGTTGAATTTTCAAGCTACAAAGAAGTATTTTCAAACAAATTGTCGAATTTTAAAATCAAAAGAGTAAACTGCAACCAAAAACAGTTGTATTTTTAACCAAATAATTGAATTTTTTAGGAGGCAGTTGAATTTTCAACAAAAAAAGATGAATTTTCCATCGAAAAGGTAGACTTTTCTGCCCAAATAGACGAATATTCAACAAAACAGTTAAATTTTCAACAAAATAGTTGAATTTTTACCCTAATTTAATTTTCTACCCACAAAAATGAATTTTTAACCAAATAGCTGATTTCTCAAGCCAAAAAGACGAATTTTTTAAAAAACAGTTGAATTTTCTACCCGAAAAGTAGAATTTTTAACAACAAAACGAAATCTTAGCGTAAAATCTGAAGGCTGATATTTCAACCACAAAAAAACGAATGTTTAACAAAATAATTAAATTTTCAACAAAATAGTGTTGAATTTGTATCAAAATAATTGAATTTTCAACCTACAAAGATAAATTCTCAACCCTAAAAAATTCTTTCAAATTCCTGAAATTTATTAAAATCCTTTAAGACTCCTCAGAATCTGCTGAAATCTTAGAAATCTCCTGAAATTGTTAGAAATCCCTTGAAATGTTTGGAGAGCTTTTGAATTCTTTAAAATCCCTTAAAATCTTTAAAAAATTTAAATCTTTAAAAATTTCGATATTTGAGATTGTGGTTATTTTATTTTACCCAATAGAGCGAAAAAGTTTCAAAATATATTTTCGGGAAAAGTGGAAAAATATCAAAACCGTTGCATCGCTAAAAAAAATTTGTCAAAAATTATTGATCAATAGTGGCGTGAGTCCGAGGCCTGTACAATAGGTTGGGTCGAAAATAAATACTTCTGGAATTCGAAATCGCTACAACGCGGAAAAGTAGCGTATTGGGGTCCTAAAAAAGTATAATTAATTTGGAATCGATC
>JAABKJ010005546.1:0-22929 GCA_011634705.1 Andricus grossulariae | reverse complement strand
TGTTTTTAAATTAATTGTAGAACACAAAACAAATAAAAATTATCGACCCTAATGCCAATAAAAAGTCTTCTTCACACATACCGAAGAATTTTCTTCGATTCTATTTGTGGCCGCCTGGTGCAATTTAATGTATCCAGACATTAGACTTTTCAAGGGCGGATACAGAAAAATTTTCTTAAAAATTCATCTTTTTGGGTTGAAAATTCATAATTTTAGTAGAAAATTTAACTGTTTTGTAAAAAATTCGTCTTTGTGATTTGAGAATTGAACAATTTGGTCGAAAATTACATTCTTTTTATTGAAAATTCATATTTACGGGTTGAAAATTCGAGTTTTTCGTAAAAAATTCGCTTTTCTATATTGAAAATTATTGTTTTTAAATGCCAATTGCACTATTCCTTTTTTAGCTAAAAAGTCATTATTTTTAGACTAAAAATTCAACTATTAGGTTAAAAATTTATGCATTTTGTTGAAATTTTTTTTTTTCTTTGTTTGAAGATGAATTTTTTTGTTAAAAATGCAACTGTTTGGTTCATAAGTAATCCATAAAATTAATCTCTTTGATTGAGATTAATTTGATTAAACTTTCTTTTTTGGGAGTAAAACTTAATTTTTTTAACTGAAAATTTAATTATTTGATTTAAAAATCATATTTTTGGCTGTAACATCAACTATTTTGTTAAAAATTTATCTTTTTATGTATTGTGTTATAATATCGTTTTTTTTTGGTTAGAAATGTAATTGTTTTTTTGAAAAATGCAACTTTTCTGTTGAAACTTTAACTGTTTTTGGTAGACAACTAAACCGTTAGGTTGAAAATTCGTATTTTTTGGTTCATTTAAACAGGTTGAAAAGTTCGTTTTGTTTTAAAATTCAGTTTTTAAACTGAAAATGGTGAAAATTCCATTTTTGGTTGAAAAAAAATCTTTTTAGTTGAAAATTCAACTACCTGGCTTAAAATTTATCTTGCTTGATTGCAAATTCATCTATCTGGTTGAGGATTCAACTGCTTTGTAAAAAATTCGTTTTTGTAACTTGAAAATTTTAGCTATTTGGTCGAATATTACATGCTTTTTATTGAAAATTCATATTAACGGGTTGAAAATTCGAGTTTTTCGTAAAAAAATGGCTTTTCTAAATTGAAAATTATTGTTTTTTAATACAAATTGCACTATTTTTTTGTTGTTAAAAATATAACTGTTTGGTTCATAAGTAATCAATAAAATTAATCTCTTTGATTGAGATTAATTTAATTAAATTTTATTTTTTGGGAATAAAAATTAATTTTCCAACTGAAAATTTAACTATTTGTTTGAAAAGTCATATTTTTGGCTGTGACATCAACTATTTTGTTAAACATTCGTCTTTTGTATGTATTTTGTTAAAAATTTGCTTTTTTTTTGGTTAGAAACTTAATTGTTTTTTGGAAAATGCAACTATTTTGTTCAAAATTTAACTGTTTTTGGTAGAAAACTAAACCGTTAGGTTGAAAATTCGTCTTTTTTGGTTTATTTAAACAGGTTGAAAAGTTCGTTTTGTTTTAAAATTCAGTGTTTAAACTGAAAATTGTGAAAATTCCATTTTTGGTTGAAAAAAAATCTTTTTAGTTGAAAATTCAACTATCTGGCTTAAAATTTATCTTTCTTGATTGCAAATTCATCGTTCTGGTTGAGGATTCAACTGTTTTGTATAAAATTCGTCTTTGCGACTTGAAAATTCAACAATTTGGTCGAAAATTACATTTTTTAAATTAAAAATTCATATTCACAGGTTGAAAATTCGAGTTTTCCGTAAAAACTTCACTTTTCTATATTGAAAAATATTGTTTTTTAATGCAAATTGCACTATTCACTTTTTACTTAAAAAGTGATCAGTTTTAGACTAAAAATTCAACTATTAGGTTAAAAATGTATGCATTTTAGTGAAAATGCGTATTTTTGGGTTGAAAATGAAGATCTTTTGTTAAAAATGCAACTGTTTGGTTGATAATTAATCTGTTTAGGTTGAGAAGTCAACAATCTTCTTGAAAATTTGTATTTTTTGGTTAAATTCAATTGTTTTTTACCAAGAATTAAAATCTTTTTTTGTTGAAATATCAACTAATATCAAGAAAATTAATCTGTTTCATTGAGATTAATTTGATTAAACTTTTTTTTGGGGGCTAAACATTAACTTTTTTAACTGAAAATTTAATTATTTGTTTGAAAAATCATATTTTTGGCTGTCACGTCAACTATTTTGTTAAAAATTTGTCTTTTTCATGTATTTTGTTAAAAATTCGTTTTTTTTTTTTTGTTACAAATTTAATCCTTTTTGGGAAAATGCAACTATTTTGTTGAAAATTTAACTGTTTTTGGTATAAAACTAAACCATTTGGTTTAAAATTTCGTTTTTTTGGGTTTAATTAGACAGGTTGAAAATTCGTTTTGTTTTAAAATTCAATTTCTAAACTGAAAATTTTCAAAATTCAATTTTTGGTTAAAAAAAATCTGTTTATTTGAAAATTCAACTATCTGGTTGAGGATTCAACTATTTTGTTAGAAATTCATCATTTATGGTTAAAAGTTCATCTTTCTGGGCTGAAAATTAACTTTTTTGTTGAAGATTCGACTTTTCGGGTTGAAAATTCAGCTGTTTTGTAAAAAATTCGTCTGGCTTGAAAATTCACCCTTTTCTTGGTAGAAAATTAAACCATTCGGTTAAAAATTCATCTTTTTGGGCTCAATTCAACAGATTAAATATTCTTTTTGTTTTCAAATTTAGTTTGTAAACTAAAAATTAGGAAAATTCAATTTTTGGTTCGAAAAAATCTTTTTAGTTGAAAATTAAACTATCTGTTTGAGGATTCAACTATTTTATTAAAAATTCATCATTTATGGTTAAAAAGTCATCTTTCTGGATTGAAAATGAACTTTTTTTTTTTGAGGATTCTACTTTTTGGGTTGAAAATTCAACTTCTTTCTAAAAAAATTCGTCTGGATTGGAAAGTCAACTGTTTTTGGTAAAACAATAAACCATTTGGTTGAAAAATCGTCTTTTTGGGTTTAATTCGATAGGATAAATATTCTTTTTGTTTTAAAATTTATTTTTTAAACTGAAAATTTTGAAAATTTCATTATTGGTTAAAAAAAGGCTTTTTGTTGAAAATTTAACTATCTAGTTTAAAATTAATCTTTTTTGATTGAAACTTCATCCATCGCGCTCAGGATTCCACTTTTTTGTCAAAAATTCATTATTTATGATAGAAAATTCATCTTTCTGAGTTGAAAATGAACTTTTTTTGTTGAAGATTCATCTTTTCGGATTGAAAATTCAACTGTTTTCTAAAAAAATTCGTCTTTTTGGCTTGAAAATTCAACTGTTTTGGTTTGTTTGAAAACTTCAACCATTTCGTTGAAAATGCACTTTTGTAGTTGAAATTCCAACTCTTTTGATAAAGTACTCTTTTTGGTATAAAATTCAACTGTCTTGTTAAAACTTTTTTTTTTGAAAGTTCAATTATTTGGTTGTTAAATCAACTCTTTGGTTAAAAATTAATTGTGTTTTTGTTGAAACTTCGTATTTTTTAGTTAAAAAAGTCATCTATTTAAAAGTCTTTTTAGGTTAAAAATTCATAATTCCAGTAGAAAATTCGACAATTTACTCGAAAATTAAATTTTTTAAATTAAAAATTCCTATTTACGGGTTGAACATTCATGTTTTTCGTAAAAAATTCGCTTTTCTGAATTGAAAATTATTGTATTTCAATGAAAATGAAACTATTCCAATATTAGTTAAAAAGTGATCATTTTCAAATTAAAAATTCAACTATTTGGTTAAAGATGTATGCATTTTGTTGAAAATTCGTCTTTTTTTGGTCCAAAATGAATTTTTTGGTTAAAAATTTGACTGGTTACAAATTAATCTGGTTTGGTTGAGGATTCAACAATCTTGTTGAAAATTCGTCTCTTCTACTTAAATTCAATTGTTTTTTTTTTATAAAAATTAAAATCTTTTTTTATTGAAATATCAAGAAAATGCATCTCTTTCATTGAGATAAACTTTTTTAAACTTCCTTTTTTGAGGTAAAAATGAACTTTTTCAACTTTTTTGTTGAAAATTCAACTTTTTTGTTTAAAATTCAACTGTTTTTTTAGATAATTCGACTTTTTCTCTTCAAAATTCAACAACTTTGTAAAAAATTGATGTATTTTTTTGAACATTTATCTTTTTTTGCTAGAAAGTTAATATTTTTTGTTGAAAATTCAATTTTTGGGGTTGAAAATTCAATTTGCCGACTTGAATATTATGTTAAATTTTAATCTTTTTTGTTAAAAATTCGTTTTTTTGTTTCACTTAATTGGTTGAAACTTTGTCTTTTGTTAGATTCATCTGCCTTCTAAAAATTTGTCTTTTTGACTTGAAAACTCAACTGTTTCTAATTAAATTTTAATCATTTTTTGTCCTTGTTTGAAAATAAACTTTTGTGTTGAAAAATAAACTTCTTCGAAAAAATTCGTCTTTATAGCTTGAAAATTTAACTATTTGGTTGAATGTTGAACTATTTTGTTGATATTCATCTTTTTGTAAAAAAATTAACTTTTTGGGTTAAAAATTCATCTCTTTGGTAGAAAATAATGAAATCTTAGAAATTTAAAGTGTTTTATATTGAATGCAATATAGTAATTAAATTTATTTTCATTTAAAAGATTTTATTCTTCTATTATTTCCCTATTTTTGTTAAAAATCACCCTATTTTCCCTATTTTGAGAGAATTTTAAGCTGAAAATTAGTTTTTTAACAGAAATTTCGACTATTCAATTTTTTCTTGAAACTTGATCTTTTTTAGTTAAAAATGTACATATTAGGTTGAAAATCTATCTCTTTTATTAAATAAAATTAACTATTTGATTGAAAGTTCATGTATATTGTTGAAAATTCATATTTTTTGTAAAAAAATATTCTTCTCAATGGAAAATTCAACTACTTGATTAAAAGTTAAACTACTTTATTAAAAATCCATTTCTTTGGTTGGAAATTGAACTATTTTTGTTGAGGATTCAACTATTTTTGATTACAAATAAAAATTCCTTTTTGGTTGAAATATCAACTATTATATGTTTTGTTAAGAAGTAAACTTTTTTTCGTAGGAAATTGATTTTCTTGGTCGAAAATTTATATTTCTGGGTAAAAAATTTGAGTATTTGCTGCAAAATTTATTGATTTTTTGGTTAAAAATTTAACCAATTTTGGGGAAATACATTTTTTTTTAAATTAATTCATATTGGCTGAAAATTTAACTATTTAGTTAAAAATTTGTTGTTTTTTTGCTGAAAGTTTAATTTTATTTAATTGAAAATATAATTATTTCATTTTTTGTTAAAATTTTTTCTTTATTGTTGAAAATTCATCTTTTTGGTTAAAAATCGACTTTTTGGTAAAAAATGCTACTATTCGGTAGAAAATTAATCTGTTTTTGCTAGAAAATCAAACAATTAGGTTAAAAATTCGTCTTTTTTGTTTAATTAAACAGGTTGAAATTTCGTTTTGTTTTAAAATTCAATTTCTAAACTGAAAATTTTGAAAATTCAAACTATTTTGTTAAAAATTCATCATTTATGGTTAAAAAGTCACCTTTCTGGGTTAAAAATTAATTTTTTTTGTTGAAGATTTAACTTTTCGAGTTGAAAACTTAACTGATTTTAGAAAAAAAATTTCTGGCTTGAAAATTCAACTGTTTTTGGTAGAAAATTAAACCATTAGGTTAAAAATTCGTCTTTTTTGGTTCATTTAAACAGGTTGAAAAGTTCGATTCGTTTTAAAATTCAGTTTTGAAACTGAAAATTGTGAAAATTCCATTCTTCGTAAAAAAAATCTTTTTAGTTGAAAATTCAACTATCTAGTTTAAAATTATTCTTTTTTTGATTTAAACTTCATCTATATCGTTTAGGATTCAACTGTTTTGTTAAAAGTTCAGCATTTATGGTAGAAAAGTCATCTTTCTGGGTTGAAAATGAACTTTTTTTTGTTGAAGATTCATTTTTTCGTGTTGAAAATTCAGCTGTTTTCTAAAAAATTCGTTAAATCAACTATTTGGTTAAAAATTAATTTTGTTTTTGTTGAAAATTCGTCTGGATTGAAAACCCAACTGTTTTTGGCAGAAAATTAAACTATTTGGTTTAAAATTTCGTCTTCTTAGGTTTAATCAGACAGGTTCAAAATTCTTTTTGTTTTAAAATTCAATTTCTAAACTGAAAATTTTGAAAATTCCATTTTAGTTTCAAGAAAAACTTTTTAATTGAAAATTTAACTATCTCGTTCAGGATTCAATTGTTTTGTTAAAAATTCATCATTTACGGTAGAAAAGTCATCTTTCTGGGTTGAAAATGAACTTTTTTGGTTGAAGATTAATTTTTTCGGGTTGAAAATTCAACTGTTTTTTTTTTAAATTCGTCTTTTTGGTATAAAAGTCAACTGTCTTGTTAAAACTTTTTTTTTGTTGAAACTTCAACTATTTAGTATTTAGAGCAACTGTTTGGTTAAAAATTAATTTTATTGTTGAAATTTCGTCTATTTTGTTGCAAAATATTTTTTGGTCAAAAATCCAACTATTTTGTTGAAAATGCAATATATTTCGATTTGAAATCTTAATAATTAAAAGTGTTTCATATTGAAAAAAATATTTTGTAAAAAAATCAACCTTTTTTCCTGATTTCTTAAAAACAGGGAAATTATTTATAAACGAGAGGAAAAGAGGAGAATTTGGGAAAGAGTGTAAAGTCTATGGGTAGAAAATTACAAATTTGTAGTAAAATAACTAATTCAACTATATAATAAGAATTTTTGTAGGTCATTGAATTAGTATGGTTTCATTAATAACTAATTCTTTCTAATTGATATTTATACAAGTACGTTATTTCGTCAGAATTGCAAAAAAGCAGACAGGCCGCTTTGAACGATCACAAAAATGTTCGTTTACTTTTTTTTTTTTTTTAGGTGCCAGACAGGAGTTCTGTGAACTCAAGTTTCATTGCTTAAGGTTTACAACAAATCAAGGTATTTTTTCATTTCGTAAGCCACAAATAATTTGTTCATTTTCAGCAGCACTTAAAATCCAGGTCACCTGCTTTGAAACGCTCATAAAAACTGCTATCCAACCATTTTAGAAGCATCACGCACAAGTTGTGCGAACTCAAGCTTCAGAATACTAAACTTCGAATGAACAGTAAAAATTCGAATGCTCTAAAAATTCGAGTTATTTCTGAAACTAAACTCTCTCTCTATTTTAAATTATTCTTGTTCTTAAGAAAAAAGGGGGATTTTTCATGAAAATAGGGGAACAAATTATTTTAAATAAAATTAAAGTAAGTGCCATATTCAATTCAATATGACGATACACTTTAAATCATTAAGATTTCATTTCAGTTTATTATTAATTATAAAAATTATATTTCAAGTCGAAATATATTTTTTCTTCAACAAAATAGTTGAATTTTCAATAAATAAAATAATGTTTTGGCAAAAGAGATCAATCTTCAACAAAAGAGTTGACTTTTCAAGCTGAAATGACGAATTTGTTAGAAAACTTTTGACTTTGAAACCCGAAAAGATTAATTTTTGACGAAGAAAGTAATTTTTAACCAAAAAAGTTGATTTTCAAAGAAATAGTTGAATTTCTGAAAAAACATTTTTTTAAACCAGATCGTTTAATTTCACCCAAATAGTTGAATTATCAAGTGCAAAATGCGATTTTTTTTAAAAAGACAGTTGAATTTTCATTTAAAAAGATTTAGAATCAAAAAGATGCTTTTTTAATAAAATAGTTGAATTTTTACAAAAAAATATCATTTTTTTTCATAAATTAATTTTATTAATTTTCAACCAAATAATTGAATTTGCAAGCCGATAAGACGAATTTTTTAGAAGACAGTTGAATTTGCATCCCGAAAAGTTGTATTTTCAACAAAACAGTTAATTTTTAACCAAGATAGATGAATTTTTAATTTTCAATCCCAAGGGGAGAACTTTCGACAAAAAAAGAGAGGAGTTTTCAACAAAAGAGTTTAATTTTAAACAAAAACGATAATTATCAAACAAGAAATATTAATATTTTATGAAATAGTTGCATTTTCAAGTCTAAAAGGAGATTCTTTTTTAAGACAGTTGAATTAAAAAAAAAAGAGTTAAAGTTCAACCAAGAAAGACGATTTTTTAACAAAATAGTTTCATTTTTAACAAAAAGTATCATTTTCAATAAAAAATGATTAACTTTCAAACAAATCGTCACATTCTCAAGTCTAAGGAACGAATTTTTTATAAGACAGTTTAATTTTTAACAAAAAACAAAAAATATGAATTTTCAACCGAAAAGGACAAATTTTCTACCCAAAAAGACGAATTAACAAAAAAATGGTTGAATATTCGACCAAAAAAGATGACTTTAACAAAACAGTTGAATTCTCAAGAAAATTATTAAATTTTCCAAAAAATAGTTGAGTTTTTAACCAAATAGCCAAATTTTTAACCTACAAATATGAATTTTCAACCCAGAAGATTAACTTTCTACTAGAAGATGATTTTTCAACAAAATAATTAATTCTCTGCCAAAGAGTTAAATTTTCAAATAAATAGTTATATTTTCGAACAAATCGTTGAATTTTCAAATCAAAATGACACATTTTTTAACAAAACATTTGAATTTTCAACCAGAAAAATGTAATAATTTGTAATATTTTAATGTGAAACCAAAAACCGTTGAATTTAATCGAAGAATACAAAATTTTTAACTAAAAAATTACTTTTCTACACAAAAAAATAAAATTTCTATCCAAAGGGACAAATTTTCTATCTTCAACCAAATAGTTGAATTTTCAAGCAAGAAAGATGTTTTTTTAGAAGACAGTTGAATTTTCAACAAAAAAATTAATTTTTAACAACAAAAAATTACTTTTCTATCAAAAAAGATCAATTTTCAATCTAAAAGGATGAATTTTCAATCCAAAAGGACGAGTATTCTATTCATAAAGACAAATGAACAACAAATTTGTTGGATTTTCTAACAAAAAAGATACTTTAACAAAATAGTTGAATTTTCAGGAAAATAATTAAATTTTCTACAAAATTAAATTTTGCAAATTAATTTCTGCCAAAGAGTTAAATTTTGAAATAAATTGTTACATTTTAAAACAAATAGTTGAGTTTCCTACCAAAATAGTTGAATTTTCTGATCGAAAAAGATAATTTTTAAAAAATAAATATTAATCTTGAATCAAATAGTTAAATTTCCAAACAAGATCAATTTTCGAGAACAAAAAAAAAAACACTTTCATACGAGAAATATGAATGTACAAAAAACAGTTGAATTTTCGACCAAAAATTAGGACTTTTTAACAAAATAGTTGAATGATCAATTTTCAATACAAAAGGACGAATTTTCTATCTAAAAAGATGACTAACAAAATAATTGAATGTTCAATAACCAAATTACGACATTTTTAACCAATGGAGATAAATTCTGAACCAAAAATATAATAGTATATTTTTCAACTAAAAAAATTTGCTTTCAACTAAAAATAGTTGAATTTTCAAGAAAATAATTACATATAAAAAATTAATTTCTGCCAACGAGTTAAATTTTCAAATAAATAGTTACATTTCAAAATAAATAGTTAAATTTTCTACCAAAATAGTTGATTTTTAAACACGAAAAAGACCATTTTCAAACAAGAAATATAAATCTTCAATCAAATATTTAAATTTTCAAACAAGATGAATTTTCAAAAACAATAAAAAAACACTTTCCTACGAATAAAGATGAATGTACAACATAACAGTTAAATTTTCGACCAGAATTTTCAAGAAGGAAAGACGATTTTTTTAGAACACAGTTCTATTTTCAACAAAAAAGTTAATTTTCAATGAAAAAATATAAATTTACAACAAAAAAATTACTTTTATATTAATTTTCTACCCAAAAAGAAGAAAGCCAACGAAACGGTTAATTTTCAACCAAGAAAGATAAATGATCAAAACAAAAAAAGACTGTCCTACCAAAAATTCATCGAATTCAAGGAATTCATGGAATTCACGGATTGCAAGGAATTCATGGAAATCAAGGAATTCATGGAATTCAAGGAATCGATTGAATTCATGGAATTCGAAGAATTGATTGAATTCATGGAATTCAAGGAATTCATTGAATTCAAGAAATTCATGGCATTCAAGAAATTCATGGAAACTAAGGAATTCATGAAAATCAAGGAATTCATGGAATTCAAGGAATTGATTGAATTCAGGAAAATCAAGGAATTGATTGAATTCATGAAATTCAAGGAATTGATTGAATTCAAGGAAATCAAGGAATTCAAGGAATTGATTGAATTCAAGGAATTCATGAAAATCAAGGAATTTATGGAATTCAAGGAATTTATTGAATTCATGAAATTCAAGGAATTGATTGAATTCAAGGCAATCAAGGAATTCAAGGAATTGATTGAATTCAAGGAATTCATGGAAATCAAGGAATTCAAGGAATTGATTGAATTAAAGGAATAAAAAGAATTCAAGGAATTGATTGCATTCAGAAAATTCAAGGAATTGATTGAATTCATGGAATTCAAGGAATTGATTGAATTCGTGGAATTCAAGGAATTGATTGAATTCGTGGAATTCAAGGAATTGATTGAATTCATGAAATTCAAGGAATTGATTGAATTCATGGAATTCAAGGAATTGATTGAATTCAAGAAATTCATGTCATTCAAGAAATTCATGGAAACTAAGGAATTCATAGAATTCAAGGAATTCATGAAAATCAAGGAATTCATGGAATTCAAGGAATTGATTGAATTCAAGGAATTGATTGAATTCAAGGAATTGATTGAATTCAAGAAATTGATTGAATTCAAGGAATTGATTGAATTCATGAAATTCATGGCATTCAAGAAATTCATGGAAACTAAGGAATTGATAGAATTCAAGGAATTTATGAAAATCAAGGAATTCATGGAATTCAAGGAATTGATTGAATTCAAGGAATTGATTGAATTCATGAAATTCAAGGAACTGATTGAATTCAAGGAAATCAAGGCATTCAAGGAATTGCTTGAATTCAAGGAATTCATGGAAATCAAGGAATTGATTGAATTCATGGAATTCAAGGAATTGATTGAATATATAGAATTCAAGGAATTGATTGAATTCAAGTAATTTATTAAATTCAAGGAATTGATTGAATTCATGGAATTCAAGGAATTGATTGAATTCATGGAATTCAAGGAATTGATTGAATTGAAGGAATTCAAGGAATTGATCGAATTCAAGGAATTCATGGAAACCAAGGAATTCATGAAATTCAAGGTATTGATTGGAATCATGAAATTCAAGGAATGGATTGAATTCAAGGAGTTTATGGATTTCTTCTTGTGATTTATTAATTCAGTTCGCATTCAATCGAAAAAATGATAAGACCGGAAAGTTTCTTGAAAGCAGGGAAGAAAGAGGAATTCTTTTTAAAAAAAAGGAGGAAATAAGGGATATAATGTTCTGATCGGACGATTAAAGTAATATATTACTTCGCGTGTACGCGAATTTTTAAATTACTTTTTCGTTCGCGACACTTTATTCATTGTTATGTTTTGGCCTCTTTTTGAGATAGCAATTTTTACGATTAGATTTCAATTCGATTGTCTCGATGGTTGGTGCTCAGCATTTTTCTTCAAGACCTCGATTCCATCCTTCTTATCTTCGTCGTATACATCGTTCCCCGCTCGAATATACGAATTCCCATTTTCTTGATTAACACCGCGAACCGTTTTTCTGACGCAATTTTCTGTTCCCTCCAGCCGATGATCGTCGTCGTTGCACGTCGCGATGAGGAAAAAAAACTCGAGATGATCATTTGTGTCGTTCACAAGCCAGGAGGCTGGGAATATATGATAGAGAAAATAAGAGGGTGATGTGATGTGAGCTTTAACGAGACGATAGAGGCAGTCAGGCAAAAAAAGGTGAAATTCTAGACCCGTTCCTCTTTCCACCTGTTCATCAGACTCGAAAAAAAAGACCCAACCTCGTTTCAGTGAGTATCTCTTACAACCGAATTTGATCTCAGACATGCGACAAGGGGCTGTTTTAATCGCGGAAAAAAAATCCCGGGCATTTTCCGGGTTTTCGGGGTTCACGGTCTTTGAAACTGAAAAATTCGAACTCCTGAAAAATTGATGATTTTTTCCCTTCAAGTAATCAAAACTGAACTGCAAATGAAAGAACTCACCCTCTTTTGAATGTTAAACTTTTTAAATTGAACAGTTCAAAGATTTCTGGCTTAAAAAATATAAATAGACGCTAACATTTTCAATGCGCTAAATTAAAACTAATCCTTGCTATCACCTCAAATTAATACAAATGTAAAAATTAAGCTCCCTCTTCCAATACAGTACAAAATTGAAAATAAAATGTTCCCCCTTTTACATGAATCTTAAGAATACCAAAATTTTTCCTCTTCCACTCAGTTAAAATTTTCAACACAAAAGATCATTTAAAAATCAGAAAATATTATCATTCAACTAGATAGTTCAATTTTAAGACTAAGAAGGCGAACTTTCTATTCAAAATGACCAAAAAGTTGATTTTTAATAAAATAGTTGAATTTTCAAAAAAAAAAGCTAATTTTAAATCAACAAATATTAATTTTCAAACAAACAGTTGAATTCTGAAACCGAAAGAACGAATTTTTTAAAAGAGTTTAATTTTTTACAAATAAGTTCCTTTTGAAACATGAAAGACGAGTTTTCAAAAAAGAAAATACTTGTCAAACAAAAAATATGAGTTTTCAATCAGGAAGAATGAATTTTCTATCCAAAAATACGTTGTATTTTCAAGCAAGAAAGATGATTTTTAAAAATAAACAGTTAAACTTTCAACAATAAAATTCATTTCCAACCACGAAAAAAAAACATTTTTGACCAAAAAAGATTAATTTTCCATCCAAAAAGAAAAGATTCCAACTAAATGGTTAATTTTCAACCAATTAAGATGAATTATCAAAACAAAAAAAGACTTTCCTACTAAAAAAGATAAATGTACAAGAAAACAGTTAAAATTTCGACCAAAAAATATAACTTTATTACAAAATAGTTCAATTTTCGACCAAAAAAGAGGAATTTTTAATAAAATAGTTAAATTTTCAACAAAGAAGATAATTTACAACCAAGAAATATTGATTTTCAACACATAGTTGAATTTTCAGGCCGAAAGGGCGAATTTTCTATCCAAAACGAGGAATGTACAACAAAACATATGAATTTTTAAATTAAAAAAAAATGAATTTTTAATAGAATAGTTGAATTTACATAAAAAAGATCACTTTAAATCAACAAATATTAATTTCAATGTAATAGTTGAATTTTCAATTCAAAAAGACGAATTTTTTAGAAGACCGTTGAATTTTCAACCCGAAAAGTTGAATTTTCATCAAAACAGTTCATTTTTAACCAAGACAAATAAATTTTCTAGCGAAAATGATGAATTTCCAATCCGAAAGGAATTTTTTACCAAAAAATATAACTTTTTAATAAAATAATTGAATTTTCAACAAAATAATTACATTTTCAACCAAAATTTCAAAACATTGAACTCTTCCAATTGAAAAAAAAAATAACCAAAATTTCGTTCCTTCCAACTCCATACAAAATTTTAAATACAAAATATGCCCCCTTTCCAACTCAGAAAAAATTTTAAACCAAAATTTCCTCCTTTCAAATTGAATAAAAATGTTCAAAAATAAAAAATTATGAATTTTCAACCAAAAAATTACTGTTTTACCATAAAAGATGAATTTTCAATCCGAAAGGAATTTTTGAGCAAAAAAGATAACTATTTATTAAAATAGTTGAATTGTCAACAAAATAGTTAAATTTTCAACCAAAAGTTTAAAAAAATTGTACTCTTCTAATTTGAAAAAAAAAATAAACAAAATTTCGTTCCTTCCAACTCCATACAAAATTTTAAACACAAAATATGCCCCCTTTCCAGCTCAGAAAAAATTGTAAACCAAAATTTCCTCCTTTCAAATTGAATAAAAATGTTTAAAAATAGAAAATTATGAATTTTCAACCAAAAAATTACTGTTTACCAAAAAAGATGAATTTCTAATTCAAAAGGGATTTTTGACCAAAAAAGGTAACTTTTTCATAAAATAGTTACATTTTCAACAAAATAATTACATTTTCAACCAAAAGTTCAAAAAAATGGTACACTTCCAATTGAATAAAAATAAATAAATAACCAAAATTTCCTACTTTCAAATTAAATAAAAATTGATTAAAAATAAAAAATTATCCTTTTCCTCTTTCATAAAATATTTAAAACAAAACTTTTCGTTTTTCCAACTCGATATTTAAGTTGAATTATTTAAATTTGAAATAATTTTAAATTAATCAATGTTTCATTTTTATTTATAGATCAAAATTAAAAACTTTCTTTTGCAAATCAAAAATTAGTTTTGTTTTGAATATTTATTTATAATTGCGTATTTTAAATAAAACAAGTCAAATATTGCTAAATATTAGAACTTGTTCTTTTTATTTGATTAAAAAATTTAGAATTGAATAGGTTGAAAATGGCAAGTTTTAGACTTGAACAATAACATTTAAACAAATTAATTAATTAACTAATAATTGAATTAAAGCATTCAATTATGAATATATTAATTTGAAATTATTTTAAAATTAAAACTAGTTTATAAAGTTTCAATCGGTTGCTTAATTTTGTTTAACTACTGAGTTTTTCGAATTTAATTTTTAATTTTTAACAGACACAGAATCATCTGCAGTTGACCAACTTAAAATATTTATTATCAAACATTTTCATGTTCAGACGCTTTAAATTTTAGATTTTTTAACTCAAATTATTACATTTTCAATGGTTCAAATTGAAATATTAATAAATATTTTTGAAAAATTAATTTGTAAAGCTTTTAAATTAAATTTCTACTCATTGGCTGCTTCATTTACAATTATGTAAAGGCTTTCTGGTAAACTGTGCCATTTTTTTAAGCAACTAGCTTCAAATAATGATTATAGTTTAAAATTATTCGACTGTTGTAAATTTTTAAATGGCTTTAAAATTATTA
Source organism: Andricus grossulariae (assembly GCA_011634705.1). Lineage (NCBI taxonomy): Eukaryota > Metazoa > Arthropoda > Insecta > Hymenoptera > Cynipidae > Andricus > Andricus grossulariae. Next base: position 7,820 of record JAABKJ010005546.1, on the reverse strand, counting down.
CATTTTTTAGATTCTCAATTTCAAATGATCCACCTTTTAACGATACAATGTAAAATTATTAGACTTTATATTAGCTCACAAATATTAAAAAAATTATTTGAATAAAACGTTTTAAAGCTTCGAGATAATTATTTCTTACCGCACGGCCACATACGATGACGCGAATTCCCAATAACTTACCTGAAACAATCAAGAAAAAATCACTTGTTAAAATGTTTAATTATTATATAAAGTTATAAACGGAAGGCATATAATTGAAACACATTTTTATCACAGAATAATTCGAATAAAGATAAAATATATATAATAATAATAATAATAATAATAACAAATACCACCCTTTTCACATATACATGAAATTGATGCCATGGAAATGGAAATAAATAATTTAAAAACAAATTTTGGTCAAGTTTTGATTTTTTGAAAATAGTAAGTATGACTTTTCGTCATATTGAATTTTTTTATTTTGCAGGATTTATTAAAATGTTTTGAAAATATTCCAAAATAATTTAAGCCTTGAGAAGATTTGGAATAATTTCCAAAGATATTTGTAAGGTTTAGAAGTTATAAAAAGATTAAGAAATTTGAAAAGATTAAGAAAAAATCCTAAATATCTTTTAAACTGACTCGAATTTTTCCTTTGTGACATCCTGTAAAAGAAATAAATTTTCTTTCAAATTTACTAGATTATTTTTCAACCTATCTAAAATCTTACAAAATCTTTTCGATTTTTCTCAAGAATCTTAAGAAAATGTTTGAGGGTAACAAATTTTTTTAATACAAAACACAAATTTCGATCAAATACTTTTTTTAGTTTTATTTATTTATTTGATTTTAAGTTTATAGAAATATTATTTTCCTAAGACTCTTGAAAAAAATTTGAAAAGATTTTTGAAAATTTCGGATTTGTGAAATCAAAGTTTCATAAAACAATTTTATCTTTTACCAAATAGTTGAATTTTTAAACAAAAAATATGAACTTTCAACAAAAAGTTAATTTTTAACTAAAATTATGAATCGTCAATAAAAAAAGATGAATTTTAAACAATATTGTTACATTTTCAACCAAAAAGATAAATTTGGAACTAAAATGATGAATTTTCAACCAAAGTTGAATTCATCCAAAGAGGCAAGTTTTCAACAAAATAGTTGAATCCTCACCCAAAAAATATTTTTAATCAAACAGTTTCAATTCTAATAAACAAAAATTAAATTTCTACCAAAAGAGATTACTTTTTAAACAAAAAAGACGAATTTTCAATAAAATTGTTGTATTTTCACCAAAAAAAGATTTTTCAGTCAAGAAAAAAAATGAAAGCAAATTGTAATTTCAAGGAAAAAATAATTTTTAATACACATGAAAATTTCGAATAAGGTTTTAATTTTGAAGTTTCTTTATTTATTTGTTTTAAGGTTATATAAATATAATTTTCCTACGTTTTTCAAAAAATTCAAAAAGATTTTATAAAATTTCAGATTGTCAAAAAAATCTAGACAATTTGAAAGAAAATTTTTGTTCATTTTACAAGAGTTTATACAATTTTTGGAAAAATGTAAGCTAGTTGAAAAGATTTTTAGGACATTCGTTTTGAACTAAATTTAAAATATTTTATAAATTTTCGGAAATCTTTCAAAGTTTAAAAATATTTTTAATCTATTCAAAATTTAAAAAATTCCTAAATATCTTTTAAACTAACTCGAATTATACCTAAAATTGTCTTAAAATTTTCGAGATTCGTTGTTGACAATTTTGAAAATATTATCTAATATTTTAAACATTTTTAAATATTCTCTTGAAGTTAATTTGTCAATTTTGAAACTCAAAAAAGTTAATAAATTATATTTTGGTACCAAAATGTTGAGAACAAATTTATTTCCTAACATTAAAAAACTTTTACAATTAAAATGATCTCTTTTATCAATAATGTCTAGGAACATTCAGAAATAAATTTTTAGCAAGGGAATTGAAGGCAATTGAAATGTTCTGTTTTAAAAATAAATTTGTAGAATTAAACTTCCTTGTTTGAAAATTACGATTTACAAAATTCGGTGCGATATTTTCGAGAATTTCGTTCCACTAATTTTATTAGATAGTAATTCATTATGAGAACAAACGAAGATAAGAACCTGTGTGATAGCTCAGCAAGCGCCGTTTATTTATTAATATTATTTATTAGTACTCTTAAGCTTTAAGTGTGGCCGTGCGGTCTCATAGAACGCACCATGTTACTGATACGTGCCTCCCCCCTTGGGCTTCCACGAGCTTGTCCTGCTTTTAATTGGTGCGTAATATCAATTGAAGGCTCATAGGTGTTCCTTGAGACCGCACGGCCACGGTAGCGTCACAATTTTACATTTCTGTTTTAATACTTTACAAAGTACTTAAAAGGGAAGATGGAATCATTTGGGGTCCAGATTATCCCTCATTTGAGAAAAAATTGACAAATTGGTATGGACTCATGGTCGTGCGGTCTCACAGACCGCACCAGAAAAAAATCTATTAAAATTTTTTTTTGCAATTAGCTTTTAGCCTGAAATTTGGAGGCCAAGGCCAATTGGAAAGTAGAGGAGAAATAGCGTAAGGTCTTAATTTGAGATGATGTGAGGTCGCGAAACAGTAACAGGGGAAAATGAATTGATTCGAAGATACTTCCGCGAAAGTTCATTTATTTGCCGTCCACGTTTCTCTCTTGATTAATAGCTTCGTGCTTAATAAAGTTCCGTAGTCAGTTAGTTTGTCCTGAGACTTACCCTATTTATAAATTGCCGGCTGTGTATCCACGTTTATAAGTGTATGAACGCCCTAGTTCTTATGCATAATAGGGGTGATGTTTTGAATAATTCTCATTACTTTATTCAGAAACTTGCAACTCATCTATCATATTTCCTTAATTAAATTTTCAAATTCAAAGATCAAATTCAAATTCTTTTAAATTCTGAGAGCTCACAAAAATAGGGGAATAATTTCTTTGGAATAAAATTAATGTATAGGTAGCAACAAAATAGGTGAATCTTCAACCAATGAGATGAATCTTCAACCAAGTAAGAATTTTCAATCATGGAAGAACAAAAATTTGAACCAAATTGTTTAATTCTGAAACCAAAAAGATTAATTTTCTATAAAATAGTTGAATTTTAAACACAAAATTATACATTTTTAACCATTAGGTTAATTTTCAACTAAATATTTGAATTTCCAACCAAATATGTCACTTTTCTAACAAGTTGTTGAATTACCAAGCCAAAACGATGAATTTTTTACAAAACAGTTTAATTTTGAACTCAAAAATATGAATTTTCAACGAAAAAGGTTATTTTCAACGAAATTTTTTAATTTTCCATAAAAATAGTTGAATTTTCAATCCAAAAAGACAGATTTTAAACAAAAAATGTGACTTTTCAACAGAATTGTTGGATTTCAAAAACACAATTAACTTTTCAAACAAATAATAAAATTTTCAAACAAAAAATATTTTAATTTTAAAGAAAAAGCAGTTATATTTAACCCAAAAATACGAATTTTCAACTGAATAGATACACTTCCAAACAGGTGAATTTTTAACGAAGCAGTTCAACTTTGAACCAAGTAGTTCAATTTTCAACCAAAAAAGATTTTTCATTCAAGAGAAAAAGAAATGTTAACCGAATTGTTGAATTTGCAATTCAAAAAATCGAATTATCTACATAGCAGTTGAATTTTCTACAAAAATAATAGAACTAAAAAAATAATAATTTTCAACAAAATAGTTGAATTTAAAAAATTTTTAAGCTAACCAAATTGTTGAATTTTCAACTAAAATCGATCCATTTTCTGTCAAAAATGAAACAATTAAATTTTCAGTTAAAAAGAATAATTTTCAAACGAAACAAAGAGATAATTTTCAAAATAGTTAAATCTTCAACCAATAAAATGAATGTTTAACAAAGTAGTTCAACTTTGAATTAATTATGAAATGTATTGCATTTTCAACAAAATAGTTAATTTTTAATCAAATAGTTCAATTTTAAACTAAGAATGATCAATTTTCAACCAAATAAATAGATCTTTGACAATAAAAGGAATTTTTAACAAAACAAAAAAAAGAAACAATTTTCAACAAAATAGTTCAATCTTCAACCAATAAAATTAATGTTTAACAAAGTAATTCAACTTTTAACAATGGCATTTTCAATAAAACAGTTGATTTTTTTTATATTTCTAAGCCAAAACTAAGTATTTTCTACAAAACAGTTAAATTTTCAACCCACAAATTATGAATTTTCAACAAAAAAGTTAATTTTTAATCAAATAGTTCAATTTTAAACTAAGAATGATCAATTTGCAACCAAAGAAATAGATGTTCAACAATAAAATGAATTTTTAACAAGCAGTTCAAATTTCAAGCGTACAATAATTGAACTTGTTACGAAAAATGGAACAGTTAAATTTTCAGTTACAAAGATTAATTTTTAAACAAAAAAAGAATTTTCAACAAAATAGTTCAATCTACAACCAATAAAATGAATGGTCAATAAAGTAGTTTAACTTTCAGCCAAGCATGAAATATAATGCATTTTCAACAAAATAGTTGAATTTTTATATAAATAGTTAAATTATCAACTAAATAAATGAATCTTCAACCAAGAAAATGAATTTTTCACTGATTTTTTACAAAACACTAATAAAAATAATATGTTAATAAATTTATTTATTCAGTTCAACAAAGCCGAATTTTCAACAACAGTTGCATTTTGAACCAAAATAGATGAATTTTCAAGGCAAAAAGACAAATATTCATCAAACAAAAATTTCTCACTCAAAAAAGAAAAAAAAATTAATAATATTGTTGAATTTTCAAGCCAAAAAAAAATGTACTGTAAAAAAGTTAATTTTCAACAAAATAGTTGAATTTAAGACCAAGAAAGTTATTTTTCAACCAAAAAAGTTGATTTTCAAAGAAATAGTTTCATTTCTGAAAAAAAAAACATTTTTTTAAACCAGATCGTTTAATTTTAACAAAATAGTTGAATTATCAAACCCAAAATACGATTTTTTTTAAGACAGTTGAATTTTCATTGCAAAAGTTAATTTTCAACTAAGAAAGATTTTCAACCAAAAAAAAAACTTTTTTCACCAAAAGAGAGCAATTTTCAATCAAAAAGACACATTTTCAGCAAAAAAAGAGATCATTTTCAACAAGAAGTTTCATTTTCAATCAAGAAAGATTAACTTTCAAACAAATCATTACATTTTCAAGCCTGAAGAATGAATTTTTTATAAGACAGTTAATTTTTTAACAAAAACAAAAAAAAAATGAATTTTCAATTCAAAAGGACATATTTTCTATCCAAAAAGACCAAAAAAGATGACTTTAACAAAACAGTTGAATTTTCAATAAAATAGTTGAATTTTTAATTAAATAGCTAAATTTTCAATCTAAAAAGATGAATTTTCAATGCAGAAGATTAACTTTCTACTAAAACATAATTTTTCAACAAAATAATTAATTTTCTGCCAAAGAGTTAAATTTTCAAATAAATAGTTACATTTTCATACAAATAGTTGCATTTTCAAACCAAATTGAAATATTTTTTTACGAAACATGTGAAACCAAAAACAGTTGAAATTAACCAAAAAATAGACATTTTTAACCAAAAAATTAAATCAAATTAAAGTAAAATTTCAATCCAAAGGAATATTAATCTTAAACCAAATAGTTGAATTTGCAAGCAAGAAAGATGATTTTTTTAGAAGACAGTTGAATTTTCAACAAAAACATTAATTTTTAAGAACAAGAAAAAAAGACTTTTATACAAAAAAATATCAATTTTCGATTCAAAAGGACGAATTTTATATCCAAAAAGACGAAACTCCAACAAAACAGTCAATTTTCAAAAAAAAAGATGAATTTGCAACACCAAAAAAATTATATTTTAATAATTAAAAGCCAGAACAAAAATATACTGTCAAAAAGTTAATTTTCAACAAAATAGGTCAGTTTTAAACCAAATAGTTAAATTATCAGCCAAATAAATAAATCTTCAACCAAAAAAAATTAATTTTTTACAAAGTATTCCAAGTTTCAACCAAGTAGTTTCAACCAAGTAGTTGCAATCTCGAGCAAAAAAGACTTTTTGAAAAGTAGTTGCATTTTCAACAAAGTAGTACAACTGGGCTGTGAAATCTCTTAGTATGAAAACTTTTTCATAAACGAATAACTATATTATTTTCTTTTTAATTATAAAAATCGAAGAGATTCTTTTCCCCGACAAAATAAAAATGTAGGCCGTAATCCATGAATCACGAGGCTTTTACATGTTTAATTTAAAACTATAAAAATAGTTGGTTTTTTCTTAATTAAAAATTTATATAAACATAAAAAATGGGAAAAAGGCATATATACTGGACCATTTTAGCCTAAATGGCAGGCAGCCGTGAATTTCTTCACTTCAATCAATATATGCATATATGCATGCATGTATATATGTATACATATATGTGCATACACACATGCATATATATATACACACACACACATATATATACATATATAATAATTTTTACGTTATTTTTTACGATCTTCTCTCTTGTGTGGTTTTTTCCAAAAATTGAATTTTTTATTTTCAAAGCTATTTTTTACGAATAAAACAGAAACTACGCATCCTATCAAAAAGTGATCGATAAAAGATTTGTAGATTTTTGTTATATGCAAAAATTTGGTCTCTTCATCATTTCTCATATCTTGTATAGTTTGACCGCAAAATTGAATTTTTGTTTTCTGATTATTTTTTTGTGCCATCAAAATTAGAATTTTTGATTTTTCATACACTTCAAAAAGCTGTTATGACAATGTTGTAGGGTGTCCAAAAATCAACGAGTTTCGCTTGTTGACTTTTTTTCATATCGTGCGTTTTTTGGCTTAAAATATTCATTTTCGTTTACTTTTTGGAATTTTGTAAATGTTATAACTCCAGTAATTTTCTTTCTATCAAGAAAAGTTAATAAAATATTTTCTTCGCCTTTTTGAGTTCTCTTAACATGAGCCCATAGAATATTTAAATATTGAAAAAAAAGTTCTCACAAATTTTCAAAATGTGCTCACAGTTTGAATTTTGAACTAAAATGGCTGGCTTACGAACTTGACCTTCATTGTAGGACACTTAAAGGGTGTAACAAAGCCTAATCCAATCTGTCAATTCTTTCGAAAGTTATCGTGCTAACAGACTACAAATCTACGTACATACATCCATACATACACACAGTCAGACAGACAAATTCGCCAAAACTTGTTTTTTTGGGTACAGAAGGTCTCAAAACGTGTATATTTGACAAAAACGCAGTAAGGGGGGGCGGTTTAAATTTCACACAAATCTAGTACCTTCTCTGATGAGAATGTAAAAATTATCGAAAATTTTTGTTTCAAAATTTTGCTATCGAAATTTCTACAATAACAAATTTAGTTGTTTTTATTGCAGTCTTTAACGCTGTGAGGAAAAAACAATTTTTCTCACAAAATTTTTTTTTAATTTTGCTATCGAAATTCTTACAATAACAAATTTAGTTTTTTTTTTATTGGAGAATATAACGCTGTCGGGGAAAAAAATTTTTCTTGCAATTTTTTGGTTGCAAAGTTTTCCTATCGAAATTTTTGCAGTACCAACAAATTCTTCAACCCAAGTAAATTATGATAAGAAATCTTAAAAACTCAATGAAACACGAAATTGTCTGACTAATTATTAAATCATTTGTGAAAAAAATTTATAGACTGACGGAAAAGTGTCGTAGACGTTTTCCCAACTTTTGAAAAATCCTGTGAAGTTTCTGAAATTGTATCACTAAT
>JAABKJ010005545.1:0-22929 GCA_011634705.1 Andricus grossulariae | reverse complement strand
ATCTTTTTATTTTCAAAATTCAACTATTTGGGTAAAAATTGATGTAATCTGTTGAAAATGTATCTTTTTTGGTAGAAAATCAATCTTCTTTGTTGATTCATCTTTTTGGTTAAGAATTCAATTGAAAGCTCATCTTTTTGGCTTGAGAATTCATTAATTTGGTAGAAAATTAAACTATTTTATACAAAATTGTTCAAAATTTTTGGAATAATTAAACTTTAAAGGTTCATAATATTTAAAATTCTTCAATTTTGTTGGAAACAGTGTTTTTTTTTAGCTTAGAAATTCAACAATTTGGTGGAAAATTCAAGTATTTGGTTATAAATTAATGTATTTTAGGAAGATTTCATCTTTTTTAGTATAAAGCTAATCTTCTCGGTTGAAAATTCATGTTTTTGGTTAAACATTCAGAGATTTGGTTGAAAATTCAACTGTCTGATTGAAAATAATCTTGTTTGTTAAAAATTCATATTTTCTGGACGAAAATTCAATTGTTTTGTGGAAAATTCGTATTTTTGGTTTGAAAATTCAACTATTCAATAGAAAATTCCACCGGTTGATGGAAAATTCGTTTTTCAAATTGAAAATTATTTAATTAATGAAAATTTAACTAGTCTATTTTTAGTTCAAAACTGATCTTTTTTATTTAAAAAATTCAATTATTTGGCTAAAAAATAATGTAATTTGTTACTAATGTGTTTTTTCTGGTAGGAAATCAGTTTTCTTGTTTAAAAATTTCATTGTGTCGTAAAAAATGTATGTATTATAAAGACAAATCGTCTTTTTTGGTAGAAAATTATTATTTTTTGGTTAAAAAGTTAATTATTTGATTAAAAATTAAACCGCATGGTTAAAATTAACTTTTTTAGTTAAAAATTTCGAATTTCTTGAAAGAAAATTAGTATTTTTCTGTTGAAAATTCATCTTTTTGGTCGAAAATTGAATGACATGCGTAAGAACGTACGGACCCGGCAGGCCTTAATTTTCTTTATTTGCTTGAGTATGGTTCAATTTTTGACAAATTTGATTATTTATAAAATAAAAAGTCTTTAATGTGTAATTATTCAGAATGTAGCATGACAGGTAATTTTTGACATCAATTATTATTTTATTAAATTATATATTATATATCCCTTAAAATATTCTAAAATCCATTAAAATCTTTTAAAGGCTATTAAAATTTCTCGAAATCACTTAAAATCTTTTATAATATTCGGAAATTTTTTATAATGCTTTTGAACTCCGGTGAAATCATCAAACCCGCTTTAAATCTCTTGAAATCCGATAAAATTCCTTAAATTTTTTTTTTAATTCAATGAAATCTCTTGTAATCTTATAAAACCCATCAAATTCTTCATATACTTAAAATCCCATAAAAATTCCCTCAAATCTCTGTGAATTGGTTGAAATTATTTAAAAACTTCGTAAAATATTTCGAAATACGAGATTTCTAAAAAAAAAGTACACTCATTAAAATCCTTGTAATCACCTGAAGTCTACAAAATCCCTTAAAATCTTTTGAAATTGGCTAAAATACTTGAAATTTCGTGGTTCATTTCAAAATTTTACGAGATTCCTTGGTATATTGAAAATCCCTTTGAAAATTATTAAAAATTTTAATTTCATTGGGATCCTTCTGAATCTTTTGAAATCCCTTACAATATATTAAAATCCAATTAAATCTATTAAGGCTATTAAAATTTTTCGAACTCACTTAAAATCCCTTATATTATTCGGAAATCCTTTTAAGTCTTTTGAAATCTTACAAAATCCTCTGAAAGTGAAAACTCTGAAATGTTTTGAAATCTCTTAAAATCCTTTGAAATCCGGTGAAATCATTAAAACCCCTTTAAATCTCTTAAAATTCGTTAAAATGCCTTAATTTTTTTTTAATTCCGTGAAATCTTTTGAAATCCTATATAACCCCATCAAATCCTTTTACATATTCAAAATCCTTTAAAAAATCTTAAAAATCTCTGAAAATTAGTTGAAATCCTTGAAACTCCGTAAAATATTTCGATAGCCAAAGGATTTGCTATGTGTACTTCAAGATCCTTCAAGATCCTAATTTAAGTCTTTTAATTTTTAAATAAAACGTGGAATTATTTAATTTTTAACGCTTCAAGTTTGAAATAAATAATTTGGAAAATTTTCAATTAGAAAGCAGTTTCTTTGAACAGTTTTAGGATTATTAAACTTTAAAGGTTCATAATAATTAAAATTCTTCAATTTTGAACGGCGAAAATAAAAGTGTTTTTTGTACTTTGCTGGCTTCAAAATTCAACAGTTTGGTACAAAATTAAACTTTCTGTCGGAAATTTTATTATTCAAGAATTTTCTAATTCGGCATTTTCATATTTCGGAAATTTTCTATTTCGAATATTGTCTTTTTCGAGAATTTTATTTTTCGGTATTATACAGTCATCTTGATTACCCAAAATTGAATTTGGTCATTGATGAAGCATCTCCTTTGGAATGACGAATTAGAATTGTTTTACGAACGGTAAATTATTTCTACTCAACACTTAATTACCACTTTCTATACTCTAATGATATTCAATTAGCAGTCGGAAATTTGAGTAATTTTAGGTTCTGAAAAAGTGAATATAATTTTTCTACTCCTTACGTAGCGTAAGTAAGAGTTATATTTAACTGGATTTTACGACACCTATAATAACTTTTACTAACTACTGCATTTCATAGTTATTATTTTCCTCGCCATAATCCTCATAAGGCGAGTAAAGAGTGAAACTTGAAGTATTACTTGGGGAACCCCCTTCTTGAGAATTTTTAAACAGTATTTTGAAACCTAACGAGGAGTGGAGTTGCTCGTAGAAGATTAATGAAATTCAAAAACTGAGCAGGTAATCATAATTAGACAACGTACTCGGCTCCCACCGTGAGTCGCTGGGCTTAGTTGCAGACTTCCGATGCAACGCTCGCAATCAGAAGTACGCTATCTGGATAATTACAGGATTCTACGCAATCGGGGCATCGCTATGTATATAATTATGGTATTCATTTTTTATACAATGAGTTTACAGAAGATCGGTCGAAGCATCATTTGAGCCGGGATTGAATTAAGATTATGTATTGAAATAAGCTTAATCACGAGGAGTTAATTACTTGGATTTTTGGCGCGCTGCGGATTGCAAGATTGCATGGTATTGCAAAAGATTCTATAGATTATAGGAAATTTATTATATAATATCATCATATAGAAAAAGATTATAGGATAATCAGGGTCGAGAAAAATAATATGAAAATATAATATAAATATCGCTATGGATATAATATAATATAATGAGCTTGAGCACGATGAGGGGTTGATTACTCAGATTTTTGGTTTGCTGCGGATTGCAAAATACAATGAGATTGCAGAAGATCGGTTGAAGTCTCAATTGAGTAGCGATTAAATCAAGATTAGGGATGCAAATGAGCTTATGCACGAGGGGTTAATTACTCGGATTTTTAGTGTGTTGCGGATCGCAACAATGCAAGATTGCATGGGATTGCAAAAGATTCCATAGATTATAGGAAATTTATTATAGAATATCATCCTACAGAAAAATATAATAGCAAAATCAGGGTCGAGATAAATAATATGAAAATATTTAAGGAATTAATGTGAAAAGTAGAAAAACTACAAATATAGGGTAAAAATAATATGATTCTTCGCAATCGGAGCGTCGCTATTAATATAATTATGGTCTTCATTTTTATTACAATTTGTTTACAGAAGATCGATCGAAGCATAATTTTAGCCAAGATTAAATAGAAATTAAGGATTAAAATGAGCTTGAGCACGATGAGGGGTTGATTACTCAGATTGTTGGTGTGCTGCAGATTGCAAAATACAATGAGATTACAGATGGTCGGTCGAAGCCTCAATTGAGCCGGGATTAAATCAAGATTAGGGATGAAAATAAGTTTAAGCACGGGGGGTTAATTTTCGGATTTTTGGTGTTTTGCGGATTGCAACATTGCAAGATTGCATGGGGTTGCAAAAGATTCCATTGATTATAGGAAATTCGTTATATAAAATAATTATATAAAAAACGACTATAGCATAATCAGGGTTGGAATAAATAATACGAAAATATTGAAGGAATTAATGTAAAAAGTAGAAAAACTACAAATACAGGGCTAAAATTACAGGATTCTTTGCAATTAGAGCATCGCTATGTATATAATTATGGTATTCATTTTTTATACAATGAGTTTACAGAATATCGGTGAAGTAACATTTAAGCCGGGATTGAATTAAGATTAAGTATTGAAATAAGCTTAAGAACGAGGGGTTAATTACTGTGATTTTTGATGTGCTGCGGAATGCAAGATTGCATGGGATTGCAAAAGATTCCAGGGATTATAGTAAATTTATTATAGAGTATCATCATATAGAAAAAGATTATAGGATAATCAGGGTCCGGATAAATAATATGAAAATTGTTAAGGAATTAATGCAAAAAGTAGAAAAGCTACAAATATAGGGTAGAAATTACAGGATTCTTCGCAATCAGAGCATCGTTATGGATATAATATAATATAATGAGCTTCAGCACGATGAGGGGTTGAATACTCAGATTTTTGGTGTGCTGCGGATTGCAAAATACAATGAGATTACATAAGATCAGTCGAAGCCTCGATTGAGCCGAGATTAAATTAAGATTAGGGATGCAAATAAGTTCAAGCACGAAGGGTTAATTACTCGGATTTTTGGCGGGCTGCGGATCGCAAGATTGCAAGATAGCATGGGGTTGCAAAATATTCCCTTGATTATAGGAAATTCGTTATAGAAAATCATTATATAGATAAGGATTATAGCATAATCAGGGTCGAAATGAATAATACGAAAATTTTGAAGTAATTAATGTAAAAAGTAGAAAAACTACAAATATAGGGTAAAAACGACATGACTCTCTGCAATCGGAGCACCGCTATGTATATAATTATGGTATTTATTTTTGACACAATGAGTTTGCAGAAGATCAGTCGAAGCATCATTTGAGCCGGGATTGAATTAAGATTAAGAAATAAGATATGCTCAAGCACGAGGGGTTAATTACTCGGATTTTTGGTGCGCTGCGGATTGCAACATTGCGAGATTGCATGGGATTGCAAAAGATTCCATTGATTTTAACAAATCAATTACAGAAAATCATGATATAGAAAACGATTATAGGATAGTCAAGGTTGGAATAAATAATACGAAAATATTGAAGGAATTAATGTAAAAAGTAGAGAAACTACAAAAGAACGATTCATTTTAGACCGATTCTGCACAAAAAGACTTCACACAGAAAAAATCTGTGAATTCGCTTAAAATGTAATTGTAATTTGTCAAAACCTGTTGGTATCTCTTGAAATCCCTCAAAAATTTTCAAATCCCCTAAAACCTTCGAATCCTTGAAATCGTTCAAATCTTGTGATAATTAAAGCTCCTATTAAAATCTCTTAAATCATTTGACGTCCCTTGAAATCCTCAAGGATTTATTAAAATATTTAAAATTTTGTGAAATTTCTTAAAATACCTTAAAATTCTATAAAATCCTTCAAATATTCTGAGATTCCTTGAAAACCCTTGAAATTCTTTACAATTCAATTTAATTTCATTTATTTTTCTAAGTTCTCTAGGAATCCCTTCAAATCTTTGGAAATCCTACACAATTCTTCGAAATTCCTTATAATATTGTATATCACTTTAAATCCTTTAGAATCCCTTAAAATCCCTTGAAATCTCGTGAAATTCCTTGCAATACTTTAAAATTCCTTAAAATCTGTGAAATCGCTATGAATCCCTTGAACTATAATCCTAGAAAATTCTATTAAATCCCTCGAAATTTTATGACTCTTAAAATCTTTTAGAATCCCATGAAATCCCTTGAAATCTTTGGAAAACGTAAAAATCAATAGAAACGGTTCAAATCCCTAGAAGTCTTTGAAATCCCTTGAAATCCTTGGAGATTCAATGAAATCCTTTGAAGCTGGTGAAATTCCCTCAAATATCTTAAAATCCTTTAAAATTTGTAGAATTTCTATGAATTCCTTGAAACTGAATTCAATTTCATTTATTTCCAAAAGTTCTCTAGGAATCCCTTGAAATCTTTGGAAATCCTACAAAATTCTATGAAATCCCTTACAATTTTATATGTCTTAAAATCCTTAAAAATCCCTTGAAATCCTTTAAATCTTTTGAAATTCCATGAAATTCCTTATAATCCTTTGAAATCTCTGGAATCGCTAAGAATCCTTTGAAATTCCATTAAACTTCATTCACTTTCCAAAGTTCTCTAAAAATCCCTTGAAATCTTTGGAAAACGTAAAAATCCCTAAAAATGGTTTGAATCCTTGGAAGTCTTTGAAATCCCTTGAAATCCTTGGAGATTCAATGAAATCCTTCGAAGCTGGTGAAATTCCCTGAAATATCTTAAAATCCTTCAAAATTTGTAGAATCTCTATGAATTCCTTGAAATTCATTTCAATTTCATTTATTTTCAAAAGTTCTCTAGAAATCCTTTGAAATCTTTGGAAATGCTACAAAATTCTATGAAATCCATTAAAATTTTATATCTCTTAAAATGTTTCAGAATTCCTTGATATACTACAAATCTTGTGAAATTCCTTGAAATTCCTTAAAATCCTTTGAAATCTGTAGAATCGCTAAAAATCCCTTGAAATACAATCCTACAAAAGCCTATGTAATCCCTTGAAATTTTATAACTCTTAAAATCTTTTAGAATCCCTTAAAATCCGTTGAAATCACTGCAAAACGTGAAAATCTCTAAAAACGATTGAAATCCCTTGAAACCCTTTGAAATCCTTGAAGATTTAGTGAAATCCCTTAAAGCTGGTAAAATTCCCTGAAATATCTCAAAATCCTTCAAAACTCTAAGAATTCCTTGAAATTCAATTCAATTTCATTTATTTTCAAAAATTCTCTAGAAATCCCTTGACATTTTTGGAAATCCTACAAAATTCTATGAAATCCCTCAAAATTTTATATCTCTTAAAATCTTTTAGAATCCCTTGAAATCCTTTAAACCTTGTGAAATTCCTTGAAATTCCTTTAAATCCTTTGAAACCTCTGGAATCGCTAAGAACCCTTTGAAATTCAATTCAATTCCATTTAGTTTCCCAAATTCTCTAGAAATCCCTTGAAATCTTTGAAAAGTGTACAAAATTCTTTGAAATCCCCGTAAATTTTGTACATCTCCTTAAGTCTTCTAGAATCCCTCAAAATCACTTGTAACTTTAAGGATTTCTGAATATTATAAATAATTTGAAGGGATTTTGATGACTTTTAATGGATTTTAAAAGATTTTATTGAATCTATAAATATAGTGTAAGGGGTTTCAAGAGATTAAGAAAGACTCCCACGTATTTCAAAGATTTTAATGATTTTCAAAGGGATTTCAAACATTTAATGGGATCTCGTAATACTTTAAAATTATCTGCGGAATTTCAAGTATTTCAACCAATTTTAAAATATTTTAAGACGATTTTGAAGATTTCAGGCAATTTCAAGGACTTCAGAAAATTTCACGGAATCTCAAAGACTTTTAAGGGATTTCCACCTGTTTTAAAGGATTTCAATGATTTTCACAACATTTTTCGCAGATTTTCAAAAGACTTCACGGGATTTCAAAGTATGGCCAAGATTTCAAGGAAATCCACAAGATTTCACGAAAGGTATAAACCAGATTTCAAGAATGGTTACCTTCTCGACTCTATATTTATTGAACGTGTAATATGTATAATATGGTGGCTAAAAAAAATTAAAAGCCCGAAAAGCTTTCATTTGTTGAAAAAACCACTATGAATTTTTTTAAATAATTTTTTGAACAAGGTGATCTTGGATCCCACAGGTAAACTACCCCCAACCGTAAAAAATCCGTATTTTCTCACAGGTTTGTTAACAATTTTTTATAGTTTTGCCTAAATATCGTAGAAATTTGTCAGAAAAGGGAATAGAATGAAAAAGTATAGAAAAGTTGAAAAACCATGCCCACAAATAAAAAAAAATTTTTTAACAAAAATTCTATTTTGGAACTTCCGGCAATTTATATTGCAAATATTCCATGGATTTTAAGAAAAATAATCACGAGGATTATTTACATATATTGGTGATACATGGTGAAAATTTATTTACTTTTTTTTCAAAAACAAAGAGTGTTTTTTTATTTCCAGAGGAGGTTTTTAGACTTTTCTCCACTTTTTCATTTTATTCCCTTCTATGACCACTTTCTATGATATTTAGACGAAACTAGAATTTCGTTATCAAACTTGTGAGAAAATACGATTTTTTTTACGGTTGAGGGTGGTTTAACCCCCATGGGATCCAAGATTCCCATGTTCAACTTGAGGTACGTGCCCACAAATTAAAGAAACTTTAATTTTTTGAGCCACCCTAATGTATAATATGTCATATGTAATAGGTATTATGTAATATGTAATATGTCATATGTAATCGATAATATGTAATATGTAATATGTAATATGTAATATGTAATATGCAATATGTAATATGTAATATATAATATGTGTCCTATGAAATATATTCCAATAAATATGAGAAATAAAACAAATAATGCCAAAAAGGTTCATTGTTTGTTTGAAAAACCTTAAGTAATTAATGGACGCTTCCTCACATTTTACTTAATTTTCTTGCTTACTTGTTTTCTTAAATACTCAATTTTATTGATGTACATTTTTAACACAAAATAAATTATGTAAGAATTTTATCTTACTTGTGCCCGTTTCTCACTTTTGCGGTAGTTATATACTTTAATCTAACCCGTTAACCTTGGCTGAATTCAGTTGGGACTAATTAATTTGAGATAGAAGGGAACTCGAATGAATAATTAGCATCGCCTCTGTTAAAAAATTAATTCTCATCTTACTTCCTTGAAAAGAATTCCCGTATTTCTTGATTTTATTTTTATATTTATAGACAACAGAAATAATTAGACATAAATCTAAGACTTTGTGGAAGAGGCGCATTTTATATTTTGCATTTTACTGAATATATACGTAGCATGACAGTCTTACATAAATACCATTATACCTTGAAACTGACATATTATTAACTATTTTAAGTTTATAGTCCAACAATAACCGCAATCTTTACAAAAAGTGAATTTCCAGCCTTGAACATTTTAAAAATAAATAAGTTTAATCCAAATGAAAATAAAAATTTTGGTTTTTCTAAACGATAGCCCGGAATTTTTTTCGTGCTTAAAATAATAATATTATATTTTGGCTAGTTTTCAATGGTCTGTGAACAAAAGCGTTTTTTTACGCACAGAGTTAGAAATTCGTAACCTAATCGAAGAAAAAGCTCTGAAATGAAACAAAAACGTTTTTGTCGACAAATAAACAAAAGGTAGAATTTAATCCACAGTGAAAGAACAATAGGTCAATAATAACTTGAAAAATAAATTTCTTGTTTCTATAGAATGCAAAACACATTTTACAATAAAACTAAAGTAACTTTCATGATTGATAATGTGGATTCGACGACTGACAAATTAGTAAATTCAAGTCACTGATAAGAGCGGTCATTTTAAATGATCTAATTTGTTGAATTTTCAACTAAAAAAGGTCAATTTTTAACCAAAAATTAAATAGTTGAATTTTTAATAACCGAAATTAATTTTTAACAAAAAAGCGAATTTACAACCAAAGAGATAAATTTTCCACTAAAATGATGAATATTCAAACCCGAAAAATAAAGAATTTTTAACTCGAAATTCAGCCAAGTAGTAGAATTTTCAACCAAAAAAGATGAATTTGCAACCAAGAAGAATAATTTTTTACCAAAAAATACAACAATTTCCAAAAACAAGAAAAAGGAATTTTTAACAAAATAGTTGAATTTTTAATGAAGCAGATGAATTTTCAGCTACAATAATAAATCTTTAATCAAAATAATAAATTTTTAAGAAAGTAGTTCAACTTTCAACCAAATAGTTAAATTTTTGACAATAGAGGAGAATTTTCAACTAAAATGATGAATCATCAACCCCCAAAAACACAATTTTCAACCAAGTAGAATCGTTTTCTCCCGAAAAATACGAATTGTTAATTTAAGTATTATATTTTCAACTGCAACAGATGAATTTTCCGCCATAAATGAAATACACTTAAATTTTTGTTTGAAAAATGAATTTGAAAACACGAATTTTCAACAAAATAGTTTAATTTTGAATCAAACAGATAAATTTTTAACTAAAATAATGAATGGAGAAAATTAATTTTATACCCATACAGATAAATATTCAACAAAATACATGAATTTTCTGCTAAATACTCGAATTTTCAACGTATAAAGGAAAAATTTTCAACCAAAACTGGAATAGCTACATTTTCAGATAAAAAATAAAATTTTGAAACAAAAAGAGCGAATTTCCAACAAAACAGTTAAATTTGTGTATCAATAGTTTAATTTTAAATCGGACAGTTTAATTTTTCACCGAAGTAGATGATCTCTTAACTGAAAATATCAATTTTCAACGAAAAAGTTAATTTTCAAACCGAAAAGATCAATTTTCTACAAAGCAGTTGAATTTTCAACCCGGAAATATAAATCTTCAACAAAAAAGTTGATTTGCGATCAAATAGTTGAATTGTCAACTAAAATGATGAATGTTCAATCAAAAAAGAAATTAATTTTTTACACCGTAGTTCAACTTTAAACTAAGTAGTTTATTTTTCAACGAAAAAAAAATAATTCTCGTTGAAACGTGTGATAGTTAACATTTAATCAAAAAAAGATTTTAATTTAAAATGAAAAACAATTGAATGTAACCAAAAAAGACGAAAAAAAAGTTGAATTCTTAAGCAAAACAGATTATTTTTCAACCGAGCAGCTGCATTTTTACCCAAAAGTATGAATTTTCAACCAAGAAGATTACTTTTCTACTAAAAAGAAAGAATTTTCAACAAATAAAATTTCAACAACATTCATAATTAGTTAATAAATATAATTTTTTCAAACAAATTTAATAAACAAATGCATATTTGGGCAGTTCTCGTAGGAAAAATTCATTTTTTTCTATATGTGAGTCCTTTTAATTGGGAAACTCATGATAATTTCAGCAACATTCATAATAAGTTCATACATTTTATGAATTTTTAAACAAATGAATTCGACAAATGTCCGAATGATGCAATTATTTATCAAATTTGTTTAAAGAAGACAAACAATTAATGAACTAAGTATGAGAATTTTGATGAAATTATTATCGACTTCCCAATTACAAGGACTGGCATTGCAAAAAAACGAATTTATTCCTAGACAAATGCCCCAATAATGCATTTTTAAATTAAATATGTTTAAAAAAAAACATAAAATTAATTAACTAATTATGTATGTTGCTGAAATTATCGTAAATTTCCCAATTAAAATGGCCAAATAATACATTTGTTTATTAAATTTGTTATAAAGAATCATGAAACTTATGAATTGATTATGAGTATTGCTGAAATCATCATGAAGTTCCCAATTAAAAGAACTGACATGAAAAAGTGAGTTTTCCCGCCCACAAATGCCCAAATAATGCATTTTTATAATAAATTTGTTTGAAAAAATGCATAAAATTAATCAACAAATTATTCATTTCTTTGAAATTGTAATGAGGTTCCTATTTTTAAAAACTGACATCGAAAAAAAAAAAATTATTTTCTTCACAAATGCCTGAATAATGCCTTTGTTTATTAATTTTGTTTCTAATATTAACAAGAATAATTGTAACAGAAATTTTTTTTATTATGATATTGTTTCCATCCGAATTTCTTTCAAATCAACTTAAAAAAACATAAAATTATTAAAAATTATGGAAAACACATTTTCAAACAATAATTTGTTTATTAATTTTTTTTATTGTATTTTAATGAAATATCTCCAAGTAATTTAGATCTATGAAACGCAAGTCATTACAAAAATGTTCTTATTATTGACGAGCAACGTGAGCGTCAAATAGAAATAAATGTCATTTTTTCTTCATATTTGTTTAATAAACAAATTGAAAAACTAAATGAAAAATCAGACACCATAACTTTCTTTAAAATGTTATCAGCTTTTTTCAAGTTTTTTGCGTCCACATCGGTCAATATTTGTGGGCTGCACATTATCTTGAACCAAAAAAGTCATTTTTTCCCATTCCCGTTCAGAAATCTTAGTGTGGGCCTAATAAGGCACTGACTAGTCTTCCCTACTTCTGGCGTGGCCCTGGTCAGGTGAACTGGAAAGGGCCACACATGGTATGTAATGCTTTTGCAGATCATTTCCCTAATCAGGGCAAACTTGTCAGGGCCTATCCAGTTTTTCTAAGGTATGCCCCACTTTTTAAAATTATAATAATGACCAACAAAAACTAGTTCTTTTTACTGGTTTCTTTTTTTACCCATTATATCTCAGCGTAAAAAAAATTTATAAAAGGTATTTGATGAAAATATTGATATCATCGATACTCATAACAACAGCACCAACCATCCAAACCATAGGTTAGGTTGACCAAACGTTCGACTTGAGGCAAGCCTCAGGTAATTTTATTATTTCAAATTCGGAACAGCGACATTGTATTTATAATTAATAACAGATATTAATATTTTAATGTCCCGCCCGTGTAGAAATTTCTCTATGGCCCAGACCGGGCCCAGACCAGGCCAAATCAGGCGCAGATCTGGAAAACGGACCTGGGCCCGATCGCTGATGAAACACACGGCCCGATTGGAGCCAGATCTGGCGCCCGATCTGGCCACCTGATCGGTACCCGACCTGGCCCCGACCAATTTCCCGTTATGAGCCATTTTTGAAATTTATCATTTCTTATAATTTTGTTTATAATAATAATTTTGTAACAAGGAAAATCAATAAAGTGAACTATATTTTTTATTCAAGTACCAAATATTAACACAAATACAAACTCAATACATTTTTTAGTCTCATTGACTTCATTCTTTACGATGTCCGCCCCAGTCCTTGGGGGGAATTTCTGTAAAATAATTCTAATTTTGAGTGGAAACGGGTAATTCGCTGAAAGAATTAAAATTCTGGACTAGAACAGGATATTTTTCAAAAGAATATTAATTCTGAGCTAAAAATGGAAATTTTTGAAAAGAATTAACATTCTGATTTGGAAGAGGGAATTTTTTTTGAATAATTCTAATTTTGATTGGAAACGGGTAATTTGCGAGAAGAATTATAATTCTGGGCTATAACAGGACATTTTTAAAAAGAATTCTGATTCTGAGTTGAATTGGTGAATTTTCAAAAAGAATTAAAATTCTGGATTGAAACAGGGAGTATTCAAATTTCAACCAATTTGAGCTATAATTGAAAATTTTCAAAAAGAATTAAAATTCTGGACTATAACAGGGAATTTTTCAAAAGAATTCTAATTCTGTGTTGAAACGGAATTTTCAAATTTATACAAATTCTCTGTATTGGAACAGGGAACTTTTCAAAATAAACTTAATTCTTAGTTAAAACGGTTAATTTTCGAAAATAATCAAAACTCTGGATTGTAACAGGAAATTATTTAATTTTAAAAACATTGAAACGTTAAAACGCTTTGAAATATGTAACCATTGAAATCTTTTTAAAACTATAAGATTAAAATTTTGAATCTTGAAAAAAAATGTTACTGCGCTTCAAATTTTGGAAATCATCAAAATAACAAGTTTTGTAGAAATATATATTTCACCCGCTTGTATGCATTTCCAAAATGCTAAGTATTCCGCTTTAAAATCGTCGGTAAAATCAAAATAAGAATGAAATAAAATGCTGATGTTATGTCGAAGAAAACTGAATTTCTGATACTTACAGTCCTGAATATTTATAAGTTAAATAGTATGGCACGTGAACTAAAGCAGGACAATTTCCGAAATGGTATAATGTAATTTTTAAAATTATAGATACCATACTTTATCTATTAATTATATAAAAAATTCAACACTTTACTTTGATCTTCTAAAATTCCTGGAATTTGCATTTCGGGTTGCGTTTCACTTACTTCTTCATCATCTGCATCATTATCTGCATAATTTTCAATATATAATCAATAACTTGGTTTAAAATTCATATAAATTTTTTTATTTGTGTAACTTCAATACAAACTCCAAATATCTTAAAAATATACAATTTATAATAACTTTTCAAATAAATTTCAATTTTGAGTCTAGGTTTCGATTCAATCAATACGTGGTGTACTAGGCTTCGGCATATTGTTTATTGCATTATACACTTAAACTCAGATAACAAACATGAATTTTATCAACATTAACACATATCGTTTGAGGGCAAGGCTATTACCCTAAAATTGCAACCAGGTGTCGTTGCAATGCTTGAACCGATCTGGCTCGGGTCTGGGCCATGGAATGATCCCGATCTGGCCCCAAAGATACTAAACCAATCAGGGCCAGATCGGAAATCAGGAAAATATATGGCGATTTCTGCACGGGCGTTTGTGCCCCATCATAATTCAATTTACTTGTTCAAAAACAGAAAAACTGGTGTGGGCCTTGTCAGCGTCACATTCAAAATGGGTAAAAATAGGGCATTTTCTGCTTGGGCTGTGCAACAGGTCGAAACTATACGCGATCGATATAAATCTCTGGAGAGGAAAAAAGAAAAAAAATATGAAAAGAAGAGGTTGGCTTTGGATCATGAAGACGTTAGCTCTCAGCTCGGCTAACCAGCAAAACATTGAGGTAGGTATGTGCCGGTGTTGCCGGACTATTGGGAAGCTATACACGCATAAGTCGGAGCGGAAATTATTTATTTATCGCTGCCTACCTACTGAGCCAGTTACAAGCGATATTCCGTGAGTGTGTAAGTACGGGCAGGTTCACGTGGGTACAACGACGTCGTCGAATTAACGTTATCCAAATGCGGGCGGATTTTGCGATCGAAGTCCAGCTATACCAGCAAAGAGGCGACGAACTTAGGAGAATGCCAGCGGGCTGGGAATCGCCATAAAACAATTTACAATTTACAAAGCGCTAAACTGAGCGCCTTTAAGCTGAGCCAAGCCCTAGTGCCGTTGCGAGCGGACGGCGAGCGTGGCGCAACTATACGACCCACTAAAACTTCTTCTTGCATAATGCCCTTGTACCTACGCTTCAGTCTTCACCGATTCATCATGCTAAACCATGCCTTTTGCAAATTTTCAATTTGCAGTCTCTTTTCCATTTTTTTTCAGAGCGCAAGTGTCAGAGCGCAGGTGTTTTTCAACGAGAGAGGAAATATCAAATTCAGGCCTCGGACTCACTTTAGAGATCAAAAGCAGTATAAATAGTGTAGAAATTTAAAAAAAAAAGTGTCAAAATAGTGTCATAAAATTTTTCGAGTATTTAATATGAAGTTCAATGTTTAATAATGTTTTTCTTTAAACTATAAATTATCAAAATTCATTTTTATTTATCGAAGGCCTCACAGTCTTTCTCCTTCTTCTTATTCGTCCTCTTAAATGTGAATTTAATTAATAGAACATAATAAGATAATACAACTATTTTTGATTCAAAGTTCATTCTTCTCGGTTGAAAAGTCTACTATTACATTTTTCGTTGGGATTTCATATTTTTTATTCACAAATTTTATGATTTGGTTCAAAATTGAATTAAATTGTTAAAAATTCAACAATTTTGTTGGAGTCATACTTCTTCGTTGAAAATTCAACAGTTTGATTACAATTTTCTTTCTTCCTTGAATACATTTTTTTAAATTGGAAAATCAGCTATTTTATTGAACATTGAACTATTTTTTTCTGGTTTGATAATGTATCTCTTTTTGTAGATATTTAATCTTTTTTGATTAAAAATGCAACTGCCCGGTTAAAAATGGACCTGTCTCGGTTGAAAATTCACATTTTCGGGTTAAAAATTAAACTGCTTTGTAAAAATTTTGTATTTTCGGCTGGGAAATTAAACAATTTGGTAGAAAATTATACTATTTTGTTGAAAATTGATGTACTTTGTTGGAAATTCGTCGTTTTGTAAGAAAGTCCATTTTTTGGTTCGAAATCAAATAGTTTAGTTGAAAATAATCTGTTTCAGATGAGGATTTGGATATTTTGTTAAAATATAGCCATTGTTGGTTAAATCCAACTGTTTTTTTTTTTATTTTAAATTTAAATCTTTTTTTTTCTTGAAATATCAACTTTTATATTTTTCGTTGAGAATCCATCTTTTCAGATTATAAATTCAATTCCTTGGTTAAAGTTAAACTACTTTCCTGAAACTTCTTTTTTTTCTGTTGAAAATTTATAATGTTATTTTTGAAAACTTTGTTTTTTTTTGGTTAAAAATTATTTTTTTTGCTGAAAATTTAACTATTTTTTTTTAAATTGAACCAGTTGGTTCTAAAATAACTTTTTTCTTCAAAATTCACATTTTCGGGTTAAAAGTTCTACTGTTTTCATATAAAAATCGTCTCTTTGACTTTAAAATTTCACAATTTGGTATAAAATTCAAATATTTTGTATAAAATTGATCTGTTTCGGTTGAAAATTCACATTTTCGGGTTAAAAATTAAACTTCTTTGTAAAAAATTCGTATTTTCGGCTGAAAAATTAAACAATTTCGTAGAAAATGAAACTATTTTGTTGAAAATTTATGTATTTTGTTTTAAATTCGTCGTTTTGGAAAAAAATCAATTTTTTGGTTTAAAATCAACTAGTTTATATGAGAATAATCTGTTTTAGATAAGGATTCAAGTTTTTTTTTTAAATTTGTCATTGTTGGTTAAATCGATCTGTTTTTTTTATTTTAAATTAAAATCTGTTTTTTTTCTAAATATCAACTATTACATTTTTCGTTGAGAATTCATCTTTTCAGATTAAAAATTCAAACCCTTGGTGTAAAGTTGAACTACTTTCTTAAAACTTTTTCTTTGGTTGAAGATTTATAATTTTATTTTAAAAACTTTGCTTTTTTTTGTTAAAAATGATTTTTTTCACAGAAAATTTTACCATTTTTTGAAAATTCAACCGATTGGTTGTAAAATAACTTTTTTGTTGGAAATTCATATTTTCGGGTTAAAAGTTGAACTGTTTTTATAGACAAATCGTGTTTTTGACTTAAAAATTTCACAATTTGGTATAAAATTCAACTATTTGGTATAAAATTAAACAGTTTTGTAGAAAAATAATTTTTTATATTGAAACCTAATTCTTAATTCTCCATCATTTTTAATTAAAAATTTATTTTTTTTCAGCATAAAAATTCAACTATTTAGTTCAAAAATTTAAGAAACGAAAAAAAATAGAGACTAAAAATTAACCAAATAAAATTTGGACTAACATCACATCCATTGTTCAAAATATTTAGTTGAAAATGTATGCAACTTGTTGCAAATTTATATTTTTTTGGTTGATAATTGAACTATCTGATTAAAAACTGATGTAGTTTGTTGAAAAATTTGTATTTTGAGGTAAAAATACATTTTTTAGTTAAAAATGCAATGTATGATTAAAAATTAATGTATTTTAGTTAAGTATTTTGTTGAAAATTTTTCTTTTTCAATATATTCAACTTTTTTATTCAACATTAAAATCAGTCGTGGTTTAAATATTAACTATTACATTTTTTGTAAGTTGAACTATTTTGTTAAAATCTAATGTTTTCGGTTGAAGATTCATCACTTTGGTTCAAAATTCTTCTCTTTGTTTGAAAACTTTATTATTTTGTTGGAAATTCTCCTTTGGTTGTTTTAAAATTAAAGGTTTCAACTAAGAATGTAACTATTCCATTTTTTGTTAAAAATTTATCTATTTTAGTAGAAAATTCAGCTATTTGGTTGAAAATTCACGTATTTTGTCGAAAATTAGTGTTTTTAGTACACAACTAATCCTCTTGATTTGAAAATTAACTATATGTATTTAGTCAACAATTAGTATTTTTTGGTGGTAAATTAACTTTTTTGTTTGAAAATGTAACTGTACGGTTGAAGATTAATTTTTTTTATCCGAGGATTTAAGTGGGTTCTGGAAAATTCATATTTTTTGGTTGTATTCAATGGTTTTTAATTTAAAATTGAAATCTTTTTCTGTTGAAATATAAACTATTACATATTTGGCAGGAAATTCAACTGTTTTGTGGGAAATTTATGTAATTTGTTGAGAATTGATCTTTTTGGTTAAAAATGTAACTATCTGGTTGCAAATTCAGCTGTTTTATTGAAAGCTCGTCTTTTAGACTTGAAAATTCATCATTGTTTTTTATAGAAACGAATTTTTTTTAATAATGATAATATTGTGATATTTTTAACAAAGCATATTTCATAAATCAATGATAAAACTATTTCAGATTAAAATTTGAAATTTTCAAATCAATTTATACATTCCAACCAAAAAAGATGAAGTTTCTACCACAGAAGATGAATTTTCAATCCAAAAGGACGCATTTTCAACAATACAAGAAAATAATTAAATTTTCAACAAAATAATCGAATTTTTAAACATAAAGCTGAATTTTCAACCTACAAAGATAAATTGCTATCCACTAAATTTTAACAAAAAAAAAAACCTTTTCGACCAAATTGACGAATTTTTTATCAAACAATTCAATTTTCAGACCGAAAAAAATTATTTATAAAAAAAGTCAAATTGTCAACAATTCAGTTAAATTTTTAACAAAAGAGATACGTTTTTAAACTAAAATGTTGAATCTTAAATTAGAAAAGTAAAATTTTTCGTCAAAAAAATTAATTTGCAGTCAGATTAAAACAAATTTTTAACCAGTTTCAACAAAAATGATGAAACTTCAATAAAAAAATAATTTTCTAATGAAGTGCTTCATTCTTCAAAGAATTAGTTCAATTTTCAACAAAACAAAATTAATTTTGAACAAAATGGTCGACTTTTGAAACAAAAAATATTAAACTTCAAACAAAAAAAGTTGCATTTTGAACAAAATAATTGCATTTTTAAGAAGAAATTTGAATTTCCAACAACAACAAAATATCGATTTTCAATCCAATTTGTCCAATGAATTTGTTCAACAAAATAATTAAATTTTAACAAAATCGCTGAATATTTAACCAAATACTTTAATTTACAAAAAATAGTTTAATTTTCAAATGAGAAAGATCAATTTGCAACCCAAAATGGAAAAGTTAAATTTTCAGAAAAAGATTAATTTTGTAAAAATTTCAACGAAATAGTTAAATTTTTAACCTGAGAAATGAATTGTCAATTAAAATAATCAATTACCCCACAAAAAAGACAATTTTTCAAGAAATAAATATTTTTCAGTGAAGAAAGAACAAAAAAGTTCATACAAATTGTTCAACTTTTAAGCCAAATATCAAATTTTCTTTAAAATAGTTGAATTTTCAACCAGAAAATTAGTAATGTTTGATAAAAAGTTAATTTTATACCAAATAGTTGCATCAAAAAAAAAGAAAGAAAAAAGAAATTTCAACCATGAAGCTTAGTTTTTTACCGAAAATACGAATTTTCAACTAAAAGAAGATCAATTTTCAACCAAAAATGGAAAAATTACATTTTCAGTTAAAAAATTATTTCTAAACCAAAAAAAAAGGTTTTCTATAAAATAGTTAAATTTGCATCTAAAGGGATGAACCTCCAGCCAAAAAATTAATTAATAACAAAAAAACGAATTATCAGACACAGATATGATTTTTTCTTATCTAAAATGATTGATATTCATTAAAAAAAATGTTTTTAACAAAATAGACGAATTTTCTGTAAAACAGTTAACGATTCAACCAAAAAATATGAATTTTGAACAAAATAGTCGACTTTCGAAACAAAAAATATTAAAGTTCAAACAAAAAAAGTTGCATTTTGAATAATATAATTGAATTTTTCAGAAGAAATTTGAATGTTCAACAACAAAAAAAGATCGATTTTCAATCCAATTTGTCGAATGAATTTTTTCAACAAAATAATTAAATTTTAACAAAATAGCTGAATTTAACCAAATACTTCAATTTACAAAAAATAGTTAAATTTTCAACTAAGAAAGATCAATTTGCAACCCAAAATGGAAAAGTTAAATTTTCAGTAAAAAATGAATTAAAAAAAATGTCAACGAAATAGTTAAATTTGTAACCAAAGAAATGCATTTTCAACTAAAATGATGAATTATCCATCAAAAAAGATGAACAGTAGAATTTTCAACCCGAAAATAGTAATGTTTGATAAAAAAGTGAATTTTATACTAAACAGTTGCATTTTAAAACAAAAAAAAAGAACATTATTTCTTATTTTCAAGCTGAAAAAGAAGTTTTCTGTAAAATAGTTAAATTTTCATCTAAAGAGATGAATCTTCAACCAAAAAATTAATTTTCAACAAAAAAAACGAATTCTCATCCACAGATATGATTTTTTTATCTAAAATGATTAATATTTATATGAAAAAATGATAATTTTTAACAAAATAGACGAATTTTCCGTAAAAGCTTTCTACTAAAAAAGATGATTGTTTCAATCAAAAAGATCAATTTTAAGCCAGAAATGAAAAATTCACATTAACAGTTAGAAAAATTAATGTTGAAAAAAGCGACTTTTCAAGAAAATAGTTAAATTATTAACGAGAGAGCTGAACCTTCAAAAAAAAAAAAAAATTTTAACAAAAAAGTACAACTTATACAAAAATAGTCGAATTTTCAACAAAAAAAAAGAATTTTCAACAAAACAGTTGAATTTTCAATCAAAACAGATGACTTTTTGACAAAATTTTGTTAACGAAAAATATAATCGTCAACGTTATAGCAATCATTAAAATAGAGCATTTAAAAACAGAGAGTAAGACAATGTAAAATTTTAATTTGAAATTTTTCAATTTGTTATCCTGCATAATTAACTAAAATGCCTCTTATAGTTATTCTCTGACTTTAGTAAATTTTTTTTAAAATCCCTAGCTTTCTCTGAATAATAAAATTCCCTAACTTTTCAACTGTAAAAAATAATATTATCAAAAGGGTAGTAACATTATCTAACTTTCATAAAATATTTCCTAAAACTTTTTAAATTTATGAGGATGTCGGGGAAAATTACTTATATTTTCGGTAGTCACTTTGCTACTGAAAATAGAAATTTCCATTTTATGCGTGGAAATTTTAAGAAGTATATTCCCTAAAATAAGTGAAATTTCCCATATTCATATGGTTTTAATAATTCCATAACATTTTCGATTTATTCTAGATTTTGTCAGAAATAATTTCGACTTATTCAGATTTTTTTTCGAAAATTAGGGAAAATGATCTATTTTCCGGAAAAAGTATTTTCCGCAACAAAATTTGGGGATATGCCATGCCGAAAATAGGGAAAACTCCCGAAATTTTTTAAAGTGAACGGCCATCCTAGCATAAGACAAAGTGAGTGATATACAGCTTTTAAACTTAATAAAAGTAGATTAAAACTCGAAATATCAAAAAAGTGAATATTAAAAATAAAAAAAAAAGCAAATTATTTCAAAAAGTAAAATATTTTTGAGGTTTTCTTCGTGAATTCGTTCACTTTTCAAATCATATTTTCTGAATTCTATCCAGCTATCGGATTAGAAATGGCTTTTAAAAAAGAACTCGCCTGTTTAGGTCGCCATTCAGTATCGCTTTAGCCAATAGGAAAGAATTTACTAACTGGCCCTCCTCTATCATAGTCACTGGGAACCATTTCGGTGAGAACGGCCATGGCACAGCCGCAAGTACACCCAACGCCAAAAATTTTGGTTGTATCAGTAACAAATTATTCTATTTAAATTTAAAATACATCCGAAACCTTCCAAACTCATCATTTTGTTGCATTATTTTAATTTTTTTAAATTAAAGAAAATAATTCTTAAGGTATAGTTCCGAAGTAAGTTCTCAAAATTGCCCAATTGTTTGAGCCTTTACAATTGATTGTATTTTTTTTAACTTTCTAATTAGAATATTGATTAATATAGCTAATTAATTATTATAGACAATATTAATGCAAGTGAAATCTTGTGAATTGTAAAAATCGCGAATGTTTTATAATTTTCTAAATCGGAAATTTATGTTTGAAAAGGCTTTTTGTTTGGGCATTATATTTTCTTTGAGCTTTCTTCAATTGAAATGACCCAAAGTTTTTCAAAATTGTATTATAAAATTTTGAATGTTTGCAGCTGGATTTTTTTCCAATTATATTTTTCAAATTAGAAATGCGAAATAGGATGTTATCAATTAGGATGTTTTTCAAGTACTAGACACTTTAATTTTGAAAAGTTCAAAATTGGTGCAATTTAAAATCAGAAACTTTCAATTTTGGGTAATAAAAATAAAATAATCGGGTCTTCGTTTTATCTCTCTGAAAATGTCGTCTTAGGCCTGGACCTTTTTCTACTCATGATATTTGAATCATTTAAAATGTTGACTAATTTCAATCAATGACAGAATTCTAGTTATGAATAAATTATTTTTTATTTCTAAATTTATTAATTCATCAGTAAAAATAACTGACTCGCAGCTAGGGGTAAAACAATGAATAAAATAATATGAATTTTTACTAATAAAGTCAATCTTGAACCAAATAGTGAAATTTTAACGGAATTTTTAAATTTTCAAGCTAGTGGAAACGACTATTCTACAAAATAGTTGACTTTTTAGCCAAAAGAGTGAATTTTCAACCAAGAAGATTCATTTTCAACCAAAAAAGTCGAATTTCTAACAAAATACATCAATTTTTAACCAAACAGTGTAATTTTCAACTAGAAAATATAAATTTTCAATCAAAATCAGCAATTTGTCATTTCGAAAGGCCAAAACCAATAATAGAATAATTAGTTTCAGTCTAAAACATTATTTTGTAACCAAAAAATAATAGCATTTTCAACAAAATAGTTCAATTTTTAACAAAAACAGTTGAATTTTCAAGCAAAAATATAAATTTGCAATAATAAAGTCAATTTAAAACCAAATAGTGTAATTTCTTATGAAAT